>JAADVV010000118.1:0-26580 GCA_023335905.1 Pythium pyrilobum | reverse complement strand
GGCTCCACCACCACCACCTCCTTCTCCGCCACCGTTCTCACCTCCTGCTGGAAAATCTGCAAGCGTGGGAACGACGGATGAGGATTTCTCCCAAAGAAAGAACGACAGTCAGGAGAGCCATCCGTCAGTTCCAGCACCGATGGGTACATCCGTGTCGTCTATCGCATCCATGAGGACTGCGGCCAGCAACCGCGAGATTATGGCGGTCGACTTCGTCAAGGAAGTGCCCGTGGAGCAGTCGCGGTTCTATATTGGAGATATCGAGAGCTACACGATCATTGACAAGGTCGGGTCGGGCACCTATGGGTACGTTATGGTGAGAACGGTTGGATGCACTGGCTAAGTTACTAACGACGGGTTGCGCCTATCTTGGCTGCCACCACCTACACGAAGCGAGGTGTTCAAGTGTCAACACAAGGTAACGAAAGATATCGTTGCGCTGAAGAAGCTGCGGGCTGACGTCGAAAAGAACGGGGTACGTTGGCTTCTCTGTTACTTGTGTGGTCTACTAGCGATGGTTCTCACGTCTCGGTGTGTTTCTTACGTCTGCCAGTTCCCCGTGACGTCTATTCGCGAAATGAAGATCCTGAAGCATCTGAGGCATCCAAACATTGTGGCGCTGAAGGAGATCGTCTCATCCAGTGGTATGTGTTTTATATTTATCCTTGAGGTCTGAGGTGTCCAATGTTGACGATGTTCAAATCTTGTGCAGCTCCAACAAAGGAAGGGAAGCGTCCTCCATTGTACTTCGCCTTCGAGTATTTGGAGCACGATCTGTGTGGCCTCCTCAACCACCCACGCGTCAAGTTCAGCCGCACGCAGATCCAGTGCTACATGCGCCAACTGCTGTGTGGTGTCGCCTTCATGCATCGAAACAAGATCGTGCATCGCGATATCAAAGCCTCCAATCTGCTGTTGAACAACCAAGGCATGCTCAAGATCGCGGACTTTGGACTCTCACGATTCTGGAACGACGTCGCTGCGAAGGCTGGCCGGTATACGAACAAGGTTGTTACCCTGTGGTATCGTCCACCGGAGTTGCTGTTGGGATCAACGTCGTATGACTGCTCCGTGGACGTGTGGTCGGTCGGGTGCATTTTCGCGGAGCTTCTTATGGGCCGCCCGATCCTGCAGGGAAAAGCTGAATTGGATCAGCTGCAGCTCGTGTTTGGGCTGGTGGGACTGCCGACAGAAGAAAATTGGCCAGATTTCAAGAAGCTTTCTGGTGCAAAGGATATCGTGCTCGAAGAGAAGTATATTTGCCCTTTGCGCGAACGATTCAAGAAGTACGTATCTGATGTGCGATATTGCTGATGAATGAGTGACCGTAACGGTTTACTCATTTGCGCTGCTTATGACTGCAGCTTTCCTCCCCACGCGGTCGATTTGTTGGAGAAGTTGTTGACGCTCGATCCAGCCAAGCGGATCACTGCCGCCGAAGCCATGGACCATGACTACTTCTGGCGAGTGGTCACGTGTAAGCCCCGAGAGTGAGTGGAAGCGTGAGTGGGCTCAGCTAGTACCCACGCGATACTCACTGTGTTCTATTTTGACAGTCTGCCGAAATTCGGCGTCTCGTCATCGCACGAGTACCAGTCGAAAAAGCGCCACCACGAAGAAATGGCGGCTGCTGCCGCCGTGGCGATTCAGCAAGGGGATGCGAGTCGCCATGTCCGAACTCGTGATCGCAACTATCGCGGAGGAGACCATCACCATCGGTCTTCCCAGCAGTACGCAGACAAGAGCTCCCACCACCAAGGCGGGGCAACAAGCTACGGCCATCGCAGCGAGCGAGGCCGCCCCCACCATCGTGGCCACCGGGAGGACACCGACCGAGACCTCCGAGACCGATCTCGAGAGCGGGATCGTCCTCGAGAACGCGACAGATCACGGGAGCGTGTTGAGGAGCGGTCACACCACCGCGGTCGCCATGACGAGCCTCGACGAGCGTAGGAAGCGAGTTGAAGCTGGTGTGACTAGAATTGTAAAAACATAAAATAGAAAGAATAAATCGGAAAGGATACACCGGTCACTCTCGCGAGGACTGCTACAGTTGTGACACGTATGTGGAACCAGTTCGCAACAGCCTAGCTCGTCGTGGAAATGCGGACGCCGTCGATCGCCCTGCTCGTCGCGCTCTGTGGCGTCTTCGTGACGCTGTCCGAGGCGCTTTTCTTCCACGTGACAGATGAGGTGCGTGGGCTGATGTGTGTCTTTTGACCGGGTGCGAAAGAACTGATAGTGTCGTGGATGCAGAGCCATCGGTGTTTCCTCGCGGATGTGCCGGCGGGCACGACGTTCCACGCCGAGTACGAGTCGCCCGACACGACCGACACGATGGTGCGCGAGGGAGCGAAATGCCTTGCGAGGTGTTCCACGTGTGTCTGACGCCATGCTGGATTGGATAGAAAACGGCGATTGCGCTCTACGCGCCGAACCCGCAGCCGGGCAAAACTAACGTGCTCACCAAGCGCGAGATCACGAGCGCAAAGGCATGGCCCCTGCGATAGCGTCTCTGGTACCGGTATATATACTGGAGTACGAGTGTGTCGCTAACCTATATTACATCATTAAATAGGGCGCGATTCCGTTTACTTCGACGGAGAACGGAGACCACTGGGTGTGCGTGAGTCTCGATGCGACCGACTTTGCGCTGCCCAGAGGATCCAAGATGGTGCGTCTTCCTCGCCGGCTCCTTGGAGGTTGAGCGATTCGCTGAGTTCTTGCCGGTGGTGATGCTCTACTTCCCTTCAGCGCTTTACCCTCAAGATCGCGATGGGCCCGAGCTCGCAAGAGTACCAGGACCTGGCACGCAAGTCGAACATGGACGACCTCCACCTCGAGATCCTCAAGCTGCGCGACCGCGTCACGGGCATCCAGCGCAACCAGGACTACGCGAAGGTACGGCACTCGCTTCCACTACCAGAAATACGCTTGCTGTGCGGCCTCACGGCTAACGAGAAATGCCCCCTGCTGCTGCTTCTGTTCGCAGGCTAAGAGTCTGCTCTTCCAGTCGCGCATCGAGAGCAACAACAAGAAGGCGATGTGGGTCTCGGTCGTGCAGGTGCGTTGAGCAATCGTTTGCCGTAGTGTCATCATGGATCTCGCCTCTGAACGGATGTGAGGTTTTCCGAGCAGATCTGCATTCTCCTCATCACGGGCTTTCTCCAGGCGCAGCACTTGCGCAAATACTTCCACAAGAAGAAGCTCGTGTAGTCGACGCAGTCGCACAAGCTCGGCGTGTCTGGATGCCGGTGTACTCTTCTCGCGTGGTTACAATAGAGGACTCTCATTTGTCGACATTCTCTTTCTCTCTCTCTCTCTCTCTCTCGTCTATATATTCACAACTCACACATTGCTTAGTTACTCGCGACGTCCCCTGCGATAGACCCGCCGGCCGCGTCGCGCTCGCGCTCCTTCTGCAGCGCGAGCTGCAATGCATTGTGGATCATCCGACAATCGTTCGTGTACGGGATCGAGTAATCCACGAACGAACCTGCAGCAACAACCACGCGTAGCGTCAGACCACCACGCAGACCAGCACCACCACCTGGGAGACCCATTACGCACCGAGGACGCCCATGATCGCGAACGGCTTGTACGACTTGCGCTGGATGCTAATGGGGATGCCGATCAGCACGCCGGCCACGCAACACTACACAGGGATACGCCCACGCACACGTCAGCATCCCTCCCCTCTCTATCTATCTATCTCCGCAAGGGCGATTGACACGGCAGTTGCTCACCAGCACTTGGCGGTTGATCATGCATGACGTGAGCATCTTCTGCAGCTCCACCGAGTCCTCATGGCCCTTGGGCGTGTCGTCCGCGTCCAGCTTCTTGAGGAACATGCTCGCCCCACAATCTCTTCCTGGGTTTGTTGTCGTCTGGGGCAGCCACCAAGCGAGATGTCACTATATAGCCTCTCTTCTGTGGCAGTATGTCTCGCTTGAGTGACGCCCCCATAGTGCCTATGGCTTTGAATGAGATGGCTTCAGTCGGCAGCTACGGATCTGGATCCCACCATGGGCGTTCTTGCAAGTTGATTTCTACTTCACACTACGTGGACACCTCCGTGTCTACATATCTGTGAGTTGTGTGTACGCCGTTCGTGGCGTGGGTTCGGTGCGCGACGCCGAGACCTCGATGGAGCAAGGGGCCAACGCCGAGCCGCTCAGGCTCAGGCTGCGCGACCAGTCTGCGCGCGACCAATGCGGCAGCTCGCTCGTGCTCGCCGTGTCGATCGACGGCGTGGCCTGGGGTCCGTACTTGGCGAGCTCCATGTCCGTCTGTGCGGTGCGTGACGGTGCTGCGCGGGCGTGGTCGCGGTCGCGGCGCTCCACGATCGCCTTGGCGAGGTTGGCGAAGAGCACGACGTGGCGAACGAACCACAGCAGCAGCACGACCGCGTTGAGTCCGATGAGCACGTTCGCGTAGATGAGACGCCGCTTGAGCGGCGTCACCGCCGTGCGAAGGAACGCGAAGCCGAGCGCAAAATTGGCGATCTTGACGAAGGCGCTGCCCATCGAGATCCACCGCAGCGCCGTGTCTGTGAATGGCTTGACGGCAAGCACCGTCACGATGTACAGTCCATGGAGCGCGATCAAAATGCTGAGTAGCAGCGCGTTCGAGTTGAGCACGCCGATGCTTAGCCCCGCCGCGAGCTGGACCAAGACGCCAAACACGAAGAAGAGCCGCGTCGAGTACCGCGAGCCGAGGTAGAACGCACCGAAGACTGCGATGTTCTTGTACTCGCGTAGCTGGGTTTCCGTCTTACGAAGTACGCCACGCAGCACGAGCACAAACATGAAGACACAGCCAACTGCCAGCGTTAGCACCGCCATTGCCAACCCCCCAGGCGATACGAGCTTCGAGGACACCTCCATCGTGATCTCGAACGACGCTATGATGCTCAGCGGGTAGATCGAGAAGAACCACACGAGCCAGCACAGTCCGAGGACTCGATACGCGACTCCCCACACTCGGATGCTTGCACTCCCAGTCTGATCGCGCCTCTTTGTCCACGACGCGGCCGCTGCGCTGACGGCGAACGTCAGCAGGAGCATCGACATGATGACCGCGAATCCGGTCAACGTGTACTGCAAGATCTTGGTCTCTTCCATGCCGATTCGATCTGCATAGCCCACGACCCCGTCGAGAACCAGCACGGTCTCCAAGCGTCTCCGCGTGCTTGGCGCGCTGGGTATCGAGTTCTCGATCAGGAAATTGGTCCACGCGAACGCGTCCGTGAAGTCCCAGAGGAAGAACGGGCTCTTGAGCAGCGTCAGCTGCGAGAGGGAGGCCAACTGCTGGATGTGCATCGCAAACACGCAAAACTCCCACGCGTTTGGCGACCACGCTGGGCGCGTCCACCGGAGGCTCGGATCGAGACTCGTAAAGTGGAAGACCATGAGTAACACGACGGAGATCGCACTGAGCACCGACACGACGTGACGAACGATGTCATGGGCCAACGTCCCTATCTGTGCGTACGGAGTGCCCGAGACGCTCGCTGACCTGCGATTCTTTCCACCGATGATCAGCGGCTGCGTACGCGTGGATGTGTTCCCAGTATGATTGCCCGTAATGTCGGTCCACGGATCGCTGGTGTCGTCGATCGGTGTCTGACCACGTACATACTTCTCCGGTTCCGCTGTTTCTTCCCAGTCTTCCTCCGGACTTTTTGTCGGCGAGACGGTCGGTGTGGGCGAAGCTAATTTCTGTAGATCGTCTTTCTTGGCGTACGCCTCGGCGGAGCTCGAAGCTTGAGGGGCGTTGGTCTCGATCGCGACTGTCACGTTGACGACCGGCAACGCTGGGGTCGCCGTTGGTGGTGGAGGCGATGCTGGGTTTGCTCCAGCTGAAGTGTTCTCCTCGTCTGGCGGTCGTGAAACGCCCGTGGGAGTAGAAGTCAGGGAAGCGTCCACGGGCTCTGGTCCACTCGTGGTCCCAGGCTCGAGCGTCTTTCCTGGTGGGGCTGAGGTACTTGGTGGTGTCCCGCTGGCGGGAGACGATGGAGCTGCTACAATGGAGGTCTCTGGGGAAACTGCATGTCGACAGCAACAGGCGCTTCACTTGAGGTGGGTGCAGGTTGCAGATTGCCCACGATGGGTGGCTCTGGACTGGAAGAAGAATTTGGCACAGGTACCGGCGTCACCGGCGGCTCAGGGGCAGCCGTCATTGGTGGCTCAGGGACAGTTGTTGCTGGCGTATCTGGTGCCACAGTTGATGGCCGATTTGGCGCAGTCGTCACAGGCGGCTCAGGCGCCGTTGTTACTGACGGCTCGGGTGTTGGCGTCAGAGGCGGGTCTGGCTCCGTTGTCACCGGCGGCTCAGGAGCCGTCGTCACAGGCGGCTCGGGCGTTGGCGTCACTGGCAGCTCTGGCGTTGAATCTGAAGGTTGACCAGACGCAGGTCTGACTGGTGGATCTGGCACTGATGTGGCTGAGGGATCTGACGTCTTGGCTTCATTCGTTGCTGATGGCTCAGGTACTGCAGTCATAGTTGGCTCAGGAATCATCGAGGTTGGAGGTTCGGGCGCTTGGGTTGGTGGCACTTCTGGCGCTTCCGGTGGCACCGTGACTGGTGTGGTCGAAGGGTCGTCGGCCATCCATGACGGCTCAGGCGTTGGTGTAGTAGGCACGTCTGAAGGCTCGTCCGTCATCACTGGGGTCTCTGGCGCTGACGTGTCCGACGCTGCAGGAGGCTCTTCACTCGTAGGCGTTGGAACTTCCGTTGGTTCGACACTTGGCGAGTCCGTCGGCACTGGCACTGGGGCAGACGCGTTGGGAGAAGTTAGTGGGGGCGCCGTCGTCATCTCAGGTGTTTCCGCTGGTGGTGGGGATTCGGTGATCGTAGGTGCTTCTGTTGGTTCCGTCGGAGTTGAACTGCTTGAGTCTGGCGCTGGAGTTGATTCATCTCTGGAGCCCGCGATTGGGGGCGACGATTCATCCGCACTCCCTGGTAGCAATTGTGTCGAACTTGGGCTCGGACTGGGTCTTGGCGCAGATGCTTCACCCGATGGATCGAGTGACACGTTCGGGCTCGGCTCAGGCGAAATTCCACTATTCGCAGGTGCTGATGGCGCTGAGCCATCTTCGGACGAAATATCTGGCGGGGTCACGTTCGTCGGCGGAGTCGTTGGATCGTTTGGACAGGGCTGCTCAAGTGCTGTAGTTTCAGTGCTCCCGGAAGGGGTATCAGACGTGACAGAAATGGGCGCTTGTGTAGACTCTCCATCCATCGATGAGGGTGTCTCGCTGGGTTGCGGCGGATCAAATGTGGTGGCAGTTGGACCACTCGAGCTGTCATCGGGACTTGGAAGCTCGCTGGTTGGTGCTGATGTCGGAATGTCGGTATTCGTCGATGCCTGTGTATCCGGAGACGATGGGGCCTCGGAAGATACTTCTGGAGGTGGAGTGCTCGGTTCGATCGATTCCACACCGGCAGGTGGCGATGGTGCTTCAGCCGATGGCGCGTCTGTTGGTACCGTCGTTGGCGTATCCGCTGCTGAGAGTGTCTCTGGACTGGGCTCAGGAACCGCAATGGGAGTCACCGGTTCTGCCACAGGCGCTTCAGCCGGTGGTGCCTCCAGTGGCTCCACCTCAGCTTCTGGCGCTTCGGTTGGTGGAGGTGGTGCTGGCGCAGGTGGAGCGTCCGTCATAGCAGGATCATTCTGCTGCAGCACGCGTATCCGCCACTCGCCAACGCGCCTTGCATCTTCACCAGTGACAATATCGGGGTAAAGCGTCAAGACGGCAAGAACCGACAGCACTAGGCACGGGTGAATCCCCACCATCGTAGCTGCCAGCCGAGGACGTGTCACAAGGCGTGGGAGGCTGTCGCGCAAGCCCGCAATGGCTCCGCGAGAAATTGCTGCACTGCCCGCGGAGCCGCCGAGACCAAGCAGTCCGCACCGCTGTGTGGTCTGCGCACGCTGATGCTCACAGTCGACCGACCGCCCGGATATTCTTGACCGAAACACCTCCCAGCAATCAGCAAACCATCCGCGGAAGAGGAAGACGTTGCGAAGCATCGGCTCAGGCGAAGAGACAAATTTTGCGAACCGTCGCGAGATTTCGGCGGCGAGTCGCATTCGTTGAAGAAAGAGTCGGCGGAGCTTGCCAAATGATGGTATGTAGGTACCTGGACTGTTGTAATCTGGTGGTGGCGGAAGCTTCCACGTTGCGGCGCTGAACCTCGCTGCTCTGACGATTCTCGAAGTGGGAGGAGTGAACATTACTGGATATCTCATTGAAGTTTGGCCGCTTGAGATTGCAGAACACGAAACCAGCGAAGGCGCGGCAGATTTGCAGAGACAACTACACACCGCCGATTGGCGACTTGGTACGACGTAGCATCCTCATGCCTCATGCCAGCAACTTCACCGCTGCAACCTAAAACAACTCACCGGATAAAAGGCTTATGATCTTGACCGGTTCGCGAAGCTGTTGCGCAGCGACAAGCACATCGTGGTGAGCGACGATAGTGTTTGCTGACGGAAAATGAAGCGCGCCGTGAGATCCGCAAGTGATTGGTTTGGGAAGATGCTCTCGCACTCATCTTGCTGAGTTGGCGAGCATTCTCTGCACTGGATACTGGATGGAATGGATACGTTTCCCATGCTATCCACGCAACTGGAGCAGTACGTGTGGCCGCATGGTGTGAGAGTCATTGGGCTCACGAAGAGTCGCATGCATTGCAGACAGGTGAACGTGCTCTCAGATGCAATCTCGGCCTCAACCAGCGAGCTCACGGTCTTTTCCAGAGACTCCTGCGTTTGTCGGAGCATGTCGATCACTTGAGGGTCCAGGACCCGACTTCGAAGCTCGACAATCTCTGTGGCGCGCAATTGAAGCTCTGCTCGATCTCGCTCTTGATCTCGCAGAAGATCTTCGACCCTGGAGCCAAGTTCATCATTTTCGTTCTGCAGAAGCTTCACCTGGCTTTGAAACGACTCGGTCTTGTACTTCTTCGTGACGAGCTTGTTGTATTCTCTCTCCATGTTGTCAAACGTCTCGCGCAGCTCGCCATACTCCTCTCGTAGCCGCTCAATGTCGGCCTCTACGCGTGATCGTTCGTCCACATCAATGATAGATGACCGAATGACAGTCTCCACGATAACTGTATCCACCGGTCGATTCTTCAAGTCTGCTAGCTCGGCGGCAATGCTGTCGAGTTGTTCTTGCTTCAGATGAAGCTTCGTCTCGAGCACTCGAACTTGATCATCGAGAAGAGTTCGCTCTCTCGTTGCTTCCTCTTGTAGGTCCCGTAATCGCCTTTCCAGTGTCTCTTTCTCTTCGTTGACTAACGCCAAAGCTTCATGCGTAGCCGCTTTTTGTCTTGCAAGTTGTAGTGCTTGGACGGTCTCATCATGAGAGAGCTGCGATCTCCTTACTGAGGTGACCTCTTCTTGTAACTTTGCGTTAGCTTGTGCCATCCTGTCTAAGTCTTCTTGGAGGTCGAGCGTCTTCGCCATCAGCTGCTCGACTTCGCGTTCTTTCAGCTGAAGATCTGCGAGTTTCGCTTCCAACAGGGACTTTGAGTCAAGTGCTTCTTGTATCCGAGCAATCCTCAGCACTAGTTCTTTCTTGTCGGCCAATATCGCTTCGTTTTCCTGTGGTAGGTACATGAACGTCAGCAATAAATCCGATAGCCGACAAATACCGTGGCAAGTCCTCACCAGGAGAAGCCGATTGGTCATTTGCTCCTGCTCATGCATCCTTGTTTCAGCCTTGGCTGCGTTGTCTCGAAGCACGAGCATTTCGTCCACAACCATGCGCTTTTCGAACTCGAGTCGATGGATACGCTCCTCTAGACCCTCGACATTGTCGCTTGCACGGTCGCTAAGCTGGAGGCGCTGCTGGAAATCTACTATTTTCGCCCGAAGAGACTCCTTTTCCTTGGTCATAATAAGCTTCGATCGTTCATGCTCGTCGCGCAGAATCTTCTCCCTCACTTTGGTTGCCTCCAGCTCAATTTGGCTTCGATCGAATTTTTTCATGAGTGCTCCCATTTGACGCTCGTCTTGCTGGAACAACAGGTACAAATCAGTCACGGTTTCGCAATCTTGCAAGTACCTGACATGCACTTCACGGACATTCAGCTTTTGAAGACTTGTTCGAAGCCCAATAATCAGCGACGACTGAGAAGTGACAGTGCTGCTCAAACTGTCGACTTGGGTCCCCAATCGCACGTTTTCTTGACGCAGATTGTCGATCAAAGCATCCGCATCCTTCTCCGTCTTCTCAAGCTGCTCAATCTTTTTAAGCAGCCGTTTGTTATTCTCCATCGAATCCTTGTACCGATTCTCCAGCGACAATATCTACATGGCACAAACGTCAGACCCAACCAGGTAACTGGCGATGCTGTGGCGGCTCTCTCGCACCTTCCGTTGGTACGTGAGTTCTAATTGAGCCTGCTGCTGGAGAGCCACTGCGGCAGCAGCTGCGGTTGCTGCCGAGTGAATGTCTGGCAAGTATCCAGCCAACTCACTGCCTCCGTTTTTCTGGTTCTTGCGCATTGCTACGATCTTCTCGTTCTTCGTTTTCTCTTCGTCGTACAGCTCTGCACACAAGCAAGTTGCACCCAAGGTGAGATGAGGCCGCGGGTCACTTCCTGACACAAGCAAAACCAACATCTACCTCTGGTTTTGGCCAACTCAGTAGTCAACGCCTGGACGTGCTTCTTCAGATGATCTGCCATTGCCTTTTCTCGCTGGTTGGAAGCCGTCAGTCCCTGCACATTTTGCTGCAGGGACGCCAGCAGAACGGCCAACTCGTTGTGCTCTTGTCTCGACTGCTGCATGGGGAAGAGCAAAGTCGAATCGCGTCGCGGTTCTTTTTCAGCAATCGCGACTGGCTCTGTGGTCTCCGGTCGTGACTCCCGTACGGGTGGTGCATCAGGGTCATTGGCGGTCGCGCTTGCGGCGGTCGCAATCGCCGCCAAATCTCGTTGCGAGGTCTGGAACGGCGCCGACATGCGGCGCATGCGAATATTGCCCATGCCTGGCGGCCGACTCGGCGGTGGTGTAGCCTGCTTCATTACCCACGCTATCTCTCGCTACTCCTTCAGCGCTGACTTCGCGCCGCACGCATTTGCATCGAGACTGAGAGGAACCGTGAACCGTCGGCTCAGCGCTGTTTATAGACGGTGGTGGGGTGGCCGGTCTTCACCATAACGTTCCGCCCCATGAAGACGGCGCATGCGCAGGCACACGTGCATCGCTCGCTCTCAATTTCTCAGCCTTTCGCGCAGCGATCGCGGCGATCCGCCCATTGCCGTCGCCTTCCATCCGCTTCTCGTGATGGTCAAATCGACCTCCACTTCAACCACGCGACCATATACCTTCTATTCCGTATATCCTGCGGAATCCAGCTACCCCGAATTCATCAGTATGAGCCGGTTTTCGCATCCAGCACTGATTTATACAGGTTTTATGGCTTGCAGAGTGATTGTCGCATCATCCAACCTGCTCTCCCCTTCCGCAACTTGCGACACACTGCAGACCCACACACAGCAGAAAGAGAAAGCAGCAACGACCGATGCCGCCGGCGTCCGCTCTCACGACGACGTCCACGGCGCTGGTCGTCTCCAATGGGGACCCGCCGCCGCCAGTGGCGGAGGAAGAGGACATCGACCTGCCGCTCGATCTCTCGCAGCTGCCGATGATCCCCATGCAGAAGACGCTGCTGCTCGTCAACAACTTTGTCGCCAACACCACGCGTTTCCTCAACCACTTTGCCAACGAATGCGAAGAGCGCATCGTGCGCGTCTCGACAAACCTCACGCGCGTCGAGATCATGCTCGCGATTCTGGAGGCGAAGCTGGACAGCATCCCGGATCTCACGGTCACGGAGAGCGACATCGCGGCCGTCGACGGCGACGCCTCGCCAGCGACTGCAACTCCCGGCATCCAGATCGACATGGATGAGCTTCCGTCAACTGAGCCTGAGCAGGAGCTTGCTCCACCTCCACCGCCGCCGCCACCGCCACCGCCGGGTGGAGAACCATTCACTGACGGCGCGCCACCACCACCTCCGCCACCTCCGCCTCCTCCTCCACCTGGAATGGAAGGCGCCATGGTTGTCACACAGTCAAGTGAGCTTGATGCGCCACCGAGTGCCCGGCCCAGCGCTCCAGCATTCATGAAGCTGAAGGATGACCCTCTCTACGCAAAGTACGTGCCGCGCCTCATGAAAATGCTTTGGTGAGCGGAACTAACAGTCGTTCGTGCCCAGGTACTTTACCATGCAGCGACTCGGCATGCCTGAAGGCGCCATTACCCAGAAAATGATGATGGATGGCGTCGATCCAACTATCTGGAAGTGAGTTTCCGCTGTCTATATCATGCATAATGACGTATCAGAGTGCTCACTGGTGATATCCGTTGTTTTGGACAGTATGGACCCTGAAGGACCAACTCCGTCTGGAGCCGCACCTCCCACTGCGGCCTCTTCGGACGTACCGCCGCTACCGATTACTGCCACCCCGCACGTGATGTCGGCTCTTCCTCCTCCTCCTCCTCCCGGCTCAGCACCACCATCTCCACCTCTTGGAGGGCTTCCACCTCCACCCCCGCCACCCCCGCTGCCGCCATTCTCGCCAACCGTACGTTTCACACGTATCCATTATAGTAGACGTCGCCTAACGGTTGCCGACCTATCATGCCAGTCGTCGACAAGCTCACATGGGCATGCAGAGTCTCTGTTTGGTGACGGGCCACCACCACCGCCGCCGCCCCCGGGAAACCCACCGCTGCCCTCAAGATCAGATGACGATGATAGCTCAAGCGACGAGGAGCAAGCACCAGCGCCAAGCGGAAGTGCTGGTGGGTTTCTCAAGCTGAAGGACGACCCAGAATTCTCCACGTACGTTCTCAAGATGATGGAGCCGCAAGTGACTCTCACACTAACAGTACTTCCTATGCTTACCTGACAGGTACTTTACCATGAAGAAGATGGGTTTACCTGAAGGCGCGATTCGGCAGAAGATGATGCTGAATGGTGTAACACTGGATATTCTGAGGTCGGTCCGCGTATCTCGATGTGTTTTCCGAGCATAGTCAGCAACTCACATTTATTTATTCATGCAGCATGGATCCTGAGGGGCCATCTCCAAATGCGGGAGCGGTTGTTGCAGCAACACCTCCACCTCCACCGGGAGGCTTGCCTCCACCGCCGCTTCCGCCTGCTGCGCCACCTGCAGCTAGACCGGGGCTTCCTCCGCCGCCGATCAAGCGTTACGACGATTCAGACTCGGATTCAGACTTTTGATAGGGCTTCTACAGAAAATCGAAGTGAGTAGAAATGCATTTGTTACAATACGCTCAACGCATCCTTGCCGCAGAATGTCAACCAAGAATCGCCCACACCAATTCTTTGCCCAACAACTTGTAGATTTGTTCCTGCACAGTGATGCAGAGGACTGCATGTATGTATACTGTTATTGTCTAATTGATGGTCTATAATTGACTTAATAGGTCCCCAGGTTTTTGGGCTGTTGCTTCAAGGCTATTGTGGTCGAAACACACTCCGCCATGCAACATGGAATCCCCTTTGACAGTCAGACACCACTGGGTGCGCCACCTTACCGCACAAGAAGCAGGAAACACGAAGGCCGTGATTCCTACGTCTACAAAGCCAATATCACCACGAAACGCTGTCGTTGAGCATGGCGTTGGCGGTGACGGCCTCGCAAATTTAATAAGGAGACCACGTCCAAGCACACATATGAGTGGTGCCGCCGCAGAGCCTGTACGTGCGGTGGACCGTCGTGCGCGTATACAGAGCAAGAGTCTCGCGCCATTGTCGCGTCGGGTATCATTTCCATCTTCCCACGATAGTGTTGGCGAGCGCGCAGCTCTTTCCGTTGGCTCCTCAGTCGATCACGTTCTCACTCCAGCCGGCGACAACCTCGTTCACACAATCGAGCACATGGACACTGTGTTCAACGCGCACGCCTCAGTTCTTGCAGAGGGCATCCGACCACCATTAGAGAAGCGGAATTCGGCACTCGATGGAATCAAGTCGCTGTTCGGTGCGTCATCTCAAGTAGCGCTCCCCACGCTGGAAGACCTCTTGTTAGTGGATGTGCGGCCATTTTCCCGGATGGATCGCCCACACAGTGACGACGGTAGTCGAGATAGCGGCTCAAAGATTCCCGACAACCGATCCACCCAAGCCCCAGGAGAAGATGTTCAAAAGGAGCGCCCAGAAACGCCTCCCAGCCAAGGTTCGTCACCTTTGTCCAAGTCATTCTCAGACAGGATACGAAAAGTCTACCCTCATGAAGACAAACCCAGTGATAGGATACTTTCCGAACTGGCGAGTCATTCTGCACATGCACAATCTCCGCCACCCGATGATGACGTTATAAGTGTTGGATCTCCTTCTCATGAGAAAAGAGCGTCGCCTCCACAGACCCCAAGAAAGCATTCAAAGACAGACAGCCAGAGCACGGTGCTCAGCAAAAGGCGAAGCAGTATCTTACGTCTTGCTGAAGTTGCTCGGTCAGCGTCGAGACTTCTCGAAAAGGTGCACGCTGAATCGAAGGATGAAAGACGGCAAGCCAAGGTGGCGGAACTAATGGAGAAGGACGTCATGGTGCTCAACGAGAACCAACTCGCCAAGATGCAGCAGCGAAGCGCGCATCCGTTCACATTATCAGTGAATTCGGTTTTCCGGAGTTGGTGGGATTTCTTTATTGCGCTCTGCACGGCGTACGTGGTCATCGCGGCTCCAGTCAAAGTTGGATTCGATGTTCACGCTTCAGGATTCACGTATGCAGTGGATGCGATCATTGATCTGCTGTACCTGAGCGAGATCCCGCTCAATATGTTCACGAGCTACATCGACGAGACCACGGGTGAAGAAGTAAAGCCTCTGAAGAAGATTCGCCACAACTACCTCTACGGCTACTTCGTGATGGACGCGCTGGGCAGCTTCCCATCGACGTTTGTGAACCACAAAAGCGGCTTACTGTCGCTGGTCACAATCTTGAAGATCACGCGCATCTACAAGCTCTCGCGATCCAACCTGTTTAAGACCCTCTCGTCGAGAGTGAATCGGTCGATGAACCCGTCCCTCCTGCGCATGCTCGAGCTCACCCTCATTTTCTGCCTGTCGCAGCACTTCATCGCGTGCACGTACTACTTCATCAGTTTGAATCAAACGCACATCACGAGCTGGCAAGTGCCCGAAGACATTAAAGAGACTACGTTGATCCACCAATACGTCCACGCGCTCTACTTCGCGATCATGGTCACAACTGCCAACGACGTGTGCCCAACTACGACGATCGAGAAGCTGTTTACGTCGGTAATGCTCTTCGTGGGCATTGTGATCAATGCGAGTATCATCGGTAGTGCTGCAAACCTGCTGTCGAACCTGGATAAGGCCGAGATCGCGCGCAAGAACCAAATGGACAGCATTAACGACTACATGCGATTCAAGAAAGTCCCGCTCAAGCTGCAAGAAAAAATCCGGCGCTATTACGAATACGCGCTCAACAGCCGCATCACGGATCCGACTGAGTCGTTGTTTGCCGAGCTGCCTGATCGCCTCAAGCTGTCACTTCGCCTTAGTCTGCACGACGAGTTTATCCGCAAGGTACCGCTGTTCCGCGTGTGTTCCAATGCCGGCGTCATTGCGATCGTTCAGTGCCTTCACCATGTCGTGGCCATGCCTCAAGAGGTCGTCATCGCGCAAGAAGAGTTGGTACGCCGTCACTCTTTTCCCTACCTCTCGAGAAAGGTTTGGCTGCTTACGATTTTTGATTCAGGCAAACGAGTTCTACTTTATTAGACTGGGGCGCGTGTCGCTGTGCGTGCGGCTGACACACCAGGAGATTCCGCTCGGCAACCTCGGTGAAGGCTCCTTCTTTGGAGAGTCTTCGTTACTCACCGGCGAGCCTCAGCAGGCCGAGGTCAAGTCCGAGTCGATCTCGGAGCTCGCTTACTTAACCAAGAGCGACTTCCTTGCGATCGTGGACAAGTTCCCCACATTCTACTTGGCAGTTCGGCGGATCAGTGATAACCGCATGCAGACTGCGCACAACGTGCAGCGAATGACCAAGATGCAGCGCCGCCAAAGCCACCCACATGTGCCACCCATGCATCGACGATCCACACTGGGCAAGATGGCGCACAGTGTGCTGCCCGGCCCTCGATTGCGAGCATCGATGAAGTCGGCTGGACGTCTGCTGTCGGATAGTCGGCGCGTCACTGGTGGTAACGTGACCCCAATTTCTCCCGTGGTGATGCAGAGTGAAGGCGACGATCGATTCCATCGGCTCTCGCAGCGATTCTCCAGTTCACGCCGCAATTCAGCTAGCGGACTGTTCAGTGCCAACTACATGGAGACGATCTCGTTGGGGCAGGCGCGCCATCTATCGACGTTGCGGTCGCTGGAGGGCCTCCAGATCGAGAGCTCGGCCGACGATCCACTGCGGAACTAAAATGGCAACATCCGTGATGCGAGAAAATGAGACAATCCGACGCGCATTAAGCGCGCAGGAGGCTCCAAGCCTGGTAGTTGTGTTAGCGAAACTGCGCAAGTATCTATCAATGCTTCAAAAAGGTACAGTATTCGGTGGGGTCGATCTGACGTTGCGCTTTTAACGAAAGGAAGCAGACCCTCCAGGTTGTGTATTGTATTTTTTGTTGTTGCACTACACAGCCCAATCTGTGACAGACTGACCAAGTAAGGACAAGTGCAAGAGCAGACAACAAAAGCTTCTTCTTGGCGAACGCTGCCGTAAAGAGGCACTGTGCGTGGTGCTGCTCAAGTGGCTTTTCGTGTCCGGCGCAACTGCCCCGAGGACGCTGTCCTCTTCTCACCCGCGCCATCAGCAAATGCCTCCACTGGCTGCGCTGACCCAGTGGCTTCGACTCGGCCATTTGGAGTCTCCTCCCCGTTCTCGTGTTCTCGCGATTTTTCGGCGTCTTTCAGAACTCGAGCGAGTCCCACCAGTACATGTTCTACGGGCAAAGCGTTCTCAACGTACAACCGACTCGGACGACAATTGCGGGCCAGAACGACGAGCTCTATGCGGACAGAGCTATCGTGTGCATGGCAGAGGGCCGATCGTACCTCCCGCACCAACTCAGCGTCGTGATGGATGATCCGTCCGTCGCCAAGACCATCGACTCAACTGGCACGTCTACCAACGGTATTCGAGTGATCCAGAGGGCAAGCAAGATCGAGTTCGACCCACAGGCGTATGGCCACTACGTCCATGTTTGCAGTCGCATCTCCGATATGCTCGACGCCATCCAAGACTCGTGTGAGAAGATGGGCTACAATGGTACGCGGACGCGCTGCGGATCGTCGACGGCATTCTCTACGACACGATCAAGATCATAGCCCGTGCTCTGCCCGTGCTCGTGCTGCCGTTCTGGGACAACGCCATCTTCGCGCACTACATCTTCCCAGGCGGGGACGGCACCGCGTGTGATGTCCGCTCGTGGGCAAGTACGACAGCCCAATTCTGTGATTCGCGGCATCGAGCGAACGGTCCACGATGCCAACGCGAAGCAGTGGATCGGCAAAAGCGACGGAACGTGGCGCAACGGCTGCTACGAAGAGGGGGATGGCTCGCGCCAGCGGTTGATTCGCAACTTTCCAAAGCACAAAGTCGAACAATGAGCTCGGCATTCTCGAGCGCCAGTTTGATGTTGTGCTGAACGCGGAGCATGACTGCACGGCGACATACCCTCCGGCAGCGTGTGCTGGTATACCTGCTCAGGAGTGGTTGGGCAGCAACTTCAGCGTGACGGAGACCATGGACTGGTACAACCAGGTAGCCATCTCGAACGGCTCATGGTTCGGTGTATTCACATACGAAGCTGCCCAGTCCCGCGTCGTACAGGCCAAGTACACGTTCGAGACCTTCATCTCGAACGCGTCGCTGATGCCCACCTCATCCGCTGGCTCGTGGGGATGCTCACGATGTTCAACAGCTACCGCCTGGGCGTGTCGAGGTGGTACAAAGCCGGATTCGGCTGTCTCTCGTGCGCGCGCAGCTTAAATTTGCTCCCGCCAATGCTTCTCGCGCGGCTCAAGTTCACGATGGCGGCGTTCTGGACGGTCGGCTGTGAATTTGAAGGCCAGCAGAAGGCGCTCTCGGAGGCGTGGTTCGCGATCTACCCAGGGATCGCCGAGTTCCTGCTCTCCTAGTATTAATCGACGCGCGGAGACTCACCGACTCCTTCACGACGGACATCGCACTGCGTCTGAACGGCAACGTCGTCGAGATGTTTGTCGCCAAGATTGCCGTACTCGCGCTCAATGCGTTGTCACTGCTCGTTGCCGACAACATGACCAAGTCGGGCAAGATCTACCGCTCGTGCACGTCGTGTGTGGTCGAGAAAGCACTCGCGTTGCGAGCCTCAAAGGTCGATGGTCTCGGTCACTCCGCCGTGTACGAGTGGGAGGCGGGGTTTGCTTCAAGCGCAAACACAACAAGGCTAGATAGGACAGCACGTCGACGTGATGTAGGCGCACGTGTTGCGGCGATGCCTCGAAACTCTGGTGACCGGGACGAGGAACTGTTGAATCTGTCTGGGCTCACCATCAGCAGCGGTCGGTTCGACGGTCCGTCTCCGGTGACGCACGCTCAACTGCCTATTCTCACGTGATCCCAGCGAATGGCAAGACACCACGCGCTGATCAGCTACGAGCTCAACCGCCTGGGCTACGTCCCAAAAATAAAGGTGGATTCACTAACCGACTCGTATGTTGCTAGCTCTATATTTGGCGCGCAGCTCGCAACGGCTTGTGCTCTCACCAAGACTTGGAGGCTTGGACGAGTACCGAGCTCTCCCGCCAGCTGCATCGTTCTACCTGCCGGCGCTCGCTCGACGGCCCCGTGAGGCAGGGCTGATGGCGCCGTTGCCGCCTCATCCGCCGCAACGAGAGCCGAGCCACAGCGCTCAGGGCAGCAATGGCGCCAGCGCGCTGAGCCATCTCACGCAAGCACTCATGGGCTCGCTGTACGCACACAAAGGCAGCAAAAGCACGCGCGCGCTCCACGCCAAAGTGGGCAACAAGGTCTACGCGGACAACCGGTCGACGTCTCGTCGGTCGATGCGACGCACGTCCGGACGCAAAGGCGACAACGATGCGTTGGTGAGTGGCGCCGCCGACCCGCTCAGGCCACGGATGGTGTCGGTGCGGGAGCGGAACACCAGCGTGGTCGACGCTAATGGGGCCATCTCCATCGATCTGGCCCACACGAGTGTGGACGCGCAGGGTTCGGCTCCGATCGATCCCTCGCGCCGGCCCACGATGCTGAGCGGGACGCAGGGCGACACGTTCTCGGACAGCATTCGCAGCCTCCGGTCGAAGGTGCTCGGGGAAGGGCCCCACACCAAGCCCAATGCGAGGCCTCGGTACCCTCCACGCGACGCGTTCGACTTTGGCGACGCAGAAGACGCCGACGGAGACTTTGTGGACGACGACGAGTTTGACGAGGACGACGAGGACGACCCGATGTTGCGCCGCCTGCGAGCCATGGCCGCCGAAGAGCAGGACGAGGTCGCGTACTTCTCGCAGCGCAGCGGCTCGTTCGACTTCAAGGTCGGCCCGCGGCTCGTGCTGCATCCGTACGGGAGAGGCCGCGCCGCGTGGGACTGTTTCATGCTCATGCTGATCACGTGTACGTCCCCCCCCCATTCCTGACCCAACGTGAGCATGGATTTGCACTCATGAACCTGCGTCTGACGATCAAATAGGGATGCTCGTCACGACGCCGTTTGAGCTGAGTTTCCGCGAGCTCCAGGCCACGACGCGCCAGGCCATCATTGAGTGCGACTACTTTCTCGACTGCATGTTTGTCCTCGACATCATCCTCAAGTGAGTGCTGGCACCCGACTCAATGAGTCTACGAAACGCTGACGTAGCCTGGCTAGCTTCGTGACGGCAGTCGAGTTCGAAGGCCGCTTGCACTTTTCGTATCGGTCGATCCGTCGCAGTTACCTCGGCGGCTGGTTCGTGTTTGACACGCTGTGGGCCATCCCGTTCTACGCGATGACGGGCACGACGGGCGCCGACATCCCCGAGTTCATGTCCATGGGCGACCTTTTCCGGTCGGACTTGTACCCGCTGATGCGCATCTTCCGCCTCTCGCGGATCCTCAGCCTCGCGCGCATCCGCCAGCGGCTCGAGTTCTCGATGCGGATCTCGTCCAGCTCGAGCAGCCTCGGGGGCTTCGTGTACACCGTGCTCGCTCTCTCGCATCTCTTCAGGTATGGTGGTACGCAGCATTGGTACCCCAGTTCTTTGTACCTCGCGCTAATGCTATCGCGTTGCAGCTGCATGTTTGCGTACCTCGCGTTCGGCGACGAGTACCACCTCAACGTGGCCATT
Source organism: Pythium pyrilobum (assembly GCA_023335905.1). Taxonomy (NCBI): domain Eukaryota; phylum Oomycota; class Peronosporomycetes; order Pythiales; family Pythiaceae; genus Pythium; species Pythium pyrilobum. The sequence goes on along the minus strand of JAADVV010000118.1, from coordinate 6,214 downwards.
ACGGACCACCTCCTCGAAGATGATTCGATCTACAGCAAGTACATCGCCTCGTCGTACTGGGCCATGATGACGATCGCCACCGTCGGTTACGGAGACTGTACGTGTGTCCATGTCCCGTCGAGCCATGGCCAGTATGTAGCTCTTACTCCCGTTCTGCCTGTAGTGACGGTCAAGACGAACGCCGGTCGTCTCTTCTCGATCTGCTCGATGGTCGTGGGCGGTGGCATCTTCGCGTACGGCATCTCGAACGTCGTCGATCTCTTCCAGCAGCTCTACGTCGAGGAGACCGAGCACCGCCACAAAATGGACCATGTGAACACGCTCATGCACGACCGCAACCTGCCGCGCAAGCTGCGCGACGAGATCCGCGCGAGCTTTTTCCACCTGCGCAAGGCCACGCGCGAGAACAAAGTCGAGGACCACGCGATCGTGCAGCAAATGTCGCGCACGATGCAGTCGCGCGTCGCCGACCTCTTCTGTCTCAGCCTCATGCCCGACAAGATGCCGACGCTCGCGGGCTGCAACGCCGAGTTCATCCACGAGCTCTACCTCGCCATGGAGGTCAAGTGCTACCTGCCCGGCGAGGACATCATCCGCCAGGACGACTACGGCACGGAGCTCTACTTTTTGTGTGTCGGCCACGTGCAAGTCTTCGTGGGCCACTCGCGGGTGTCCATGTTCGGTCCCAACTCGTGCTTTGGCGAGTTTGCGCTCATGAACCCACACAAGCCGCGGCTCGCGACGATCCAGGCCGTGGACTTTTGCGAGACGCACTGCATCACGCGCCAGCAGCTGCTGCTGATTCTCTTTGGGCACCCGTTCATGCTCAACTCGATCCGCCAGCTCGTGCAGCTCAAGCAGCGCAAGGCACTCGCCGTGCTCACGGACCGCACGTCCAAGATCCGCACGCTGATCCAGAGCCTCGCCGGTGTGTGGCACACGGAAGGACTCCAGGCGCTGCTGCCGACCGGCATGAAGATAGAAGATCTGCCGCAACTGCAGGAGTACTCGCCAGCAACACTGGGCCCGCGCTTGGCGTCGGTGCGGTTGGGGATCGTGCCTGCGGGCAGTCGCCGCAAGTCGGTGAATGTGGCGACGGTGGGTGCGGAGCTTCCATTAACGACGATCACTGGCGGTGGTGGGAGCAGCGATCTGCCGACCATGCGGGACATTGCAACCTTGCGCCGACGGATCTCGGCCCAGGATTTGGAGGTCTCGCCGACCACTGGGGACCAAGCGGGCTCAACGCCGCAGACGAACAATGGGGGGACGACAGCCCGTGTGAGGCGCCAAGTGCGGGTCGCCGATGGCGGAAGCGAAGTGCCAACAATAAGCGACGACCGAACGGCACTCCTTCTCCACCAGATGAACGTCATGCTGAGGCGGCAGGAACGGCTCGAGCAGCAGGTGCAGCAGCTTCTCGAGACGCGCCAGCACCGCGGCTCGGTGCACGTCAGCTTCCCGACGGCGCCCGTTGTCGTGGCGAGTGATGCGATTGGGATCCGCTCGCGCGCGTCGATCACTGATCTGTCCAAGCCAAGCTGTGCCCACGAGTCCCCGCTGTGAGATGGGGTCCAAACAAAGGCATCACTCACTACGGCCATAAATACAAGCGTCTACTTCCGCATTGAATGTTAACTTGGCCACACTGCTTGTGAAGCAGCTCAGGCGGAGAACAGCGACACAAGTGCTTCCTCTTGCGCGACTTCGCCGCCCGAGAGCCGCGCGATCCACTTGCGCGCGTCCTCGACGTCTAGCTTGGAGGTTCGCGGCGGCGAGTACATCGTCACTTTTTTGCCCTTGGAAGAGAAGGCCGCGATGAGCGCTACAGTAACGAGAGCATTCATAGAGGCCGGATATGTGAGACGAAGAGTATAAACCACAGAGGTTGGTCAGCTAGCAGGCACTCACGAGAGGCAGTCGAGCCGAGCGACGCGCTGAATTGGGCTTCCCACTTGTTGCGCTCCGCCGCTGGCAGCGCGGCGAGGTCGAGCCAGCAGAACGTGAGCGGGTCGCGCGAAAACTCGGACGCGAGCTTCTCCAGCACGGAGAATTGGTCTGCAAATTCGTTCCAACCCATCAGTGGAATCATCTCTCTACTCAATGGATTCGCATGCGACGCTCGTTACCTCGCACGTTGCCGCCGAACGCCGATGCGTCCGGGAAGAAGAGAAGCAGCCGCCTCCCCCGAGCGGTGAGGTAGAGCGGGTTGAACGCGAACAGCGACGGCGCGAAGACGCGCGCGAGCTGCCCGTGCGGGCTCGTGCGAGGCTGTAGGCGACAACCGTCCATTGGTCAAATCCAATCGGCAACCAAGAAGGCACAGGCCCACACATAGCCACCCACCTCTTCCTTTGCATCTGTCGCCTTCTTCTGCTGCTGCGGATTTTGGCTGGCACTGCCATTGGGCGACATGCATGAGGACGCGTCCGACTGCAGGTACGTCGGCAGCACGACCATGATCCACACAAAGAGCCCGAGGATCGCGAGCGTCGCGAACGAGAACGGGAAGACCGACGCGCCAAACTGCTGCTGGTGCTGCTGCTGCTGGTAGTAGTGCTGCCGTTGTCGCTGCTGCTGCTGCCAGTTCCACTGCTGCCGCTGGTTGTACCCGTTGCCGTACCCTCCGCTGCGCTGGTACGCGTGCGCGTCCAAGTTGCCGCTCGTGAGCTGGTCGTAGGCCGCGCCGATGCGCATGAACTGCTTCTCCGCGTCCGGATTCCCCAGGTTCTACGCCGTCCACGTCAGCTCACCTTCCTCCATACAGAGACAGAGACAGAACACTCGTACCTTATCGGGATGCCACTTGAGCGCGAGCGACCGGTACGCGCGCTTGATCTCGGTCTCGGACGCGGACCGCGCGACGCCCAGCACCGTGTACGGGTCCTCCTGGAAGGCGCCGCGTCCATCACACACGCAGAGCAGCAGCGCGACCGCCAGAAGCAGCGCGCTGCCGCGCCACACGCGTCGCCGCATGGAACGCATCGCCGCCATGTCACTCTCGTTCCCAAACGGAAATTGTAAGTAAAATGCTGCGCGTGATGACATCCGTCCCCAGTTTGGACAGCGTAACCAGTAGAAACCCAATGAAACGGTCGCGGAATGGATTGTACGACCCATAGTGTCACAGGTAATGTAACCATATCGTTTGCTAGCTACGTATACGCGATGAGAGGTTTCGATTCGAATAAAAACAAAAAAGTTGGCGCCCACAACTTCTCGACGACGCCGCGGGACCCGAGATGAGCGACGCGATGGCGGCGTCGGCGGCGCAGTCCGCGGCGGAGGGCGAGGAGGATCTCGTGCTGCTGCAGCAGACGCACCAGCTGCGCCACACGGCGGCGTCCAGCGCGTTCAGCACGTCGAGCGTCGACCAGTTTCTGCGCGACAACGGCTTCCAGATCGGCGCGTTCGGCGGCGACGACGACGCGCTGTCGTCGAGCGCAGACGGCGAGTTCGCCGGCGTCCACCACGCGGTCGCGAGAGCGAGAGGACGGGAGGAGGAAGCCGAGGAGGCGAAGGAGGAAGAGGAGGAGGAGGAGGAGGAGGAGGAGGACGCGGTGGAGCGACTGCTGCGCGGCGACGCGATTTCCAGCGGCGGCAGAGAGAGCGAGCGGCGCATGGAGAGAGAGGAGAGAGATCATGGAGGAGGAGCAAGAGGACGGGACGAGGACGCAATGGATGTGCTGTCGAGCGATGACGGTAGCCATAGCGCGGACTTTAGCACGGCCGCCGGCGAAGAAGGCGACCAGCCGACGCCGCGGTTCATCCTGCTGGACGACGAGGACCTGCTCTCCATGACCCATGAGGCGGCGTCGCCGGTGTCATCGTCGGTGCCGCAGCAGCGTCCGTCGTCCACTGCGGGCAACCAGCACGGCTCGTTCGACCGGTCGCTGCTGCTGGGTGGCTCGGGGCTCTCGGCGTTGAGTGAGGAGAGTGCGCGGTTGTCCGCCACCGCAGCAGTGTCGACCGAGCGGCCACGCGTGCCGACGTACCGCCCCGAGCCGCGACGACTGGCAGAGCGAGACACCGGAAGCGTGAAGGGCCCGCGAGCGAGTCTGATTGACCGCCTCGTGGCGTCGTCGTCGTCGTCATCGTCGTCGGCCTCGTACGCGTCCTCGCCGTCCGCGTTCTCGTCGTCCCGCGACTCGAACGCGAGAGACGGCGGATCGTCCAAGCGGTCGCAAGATGACGAGCTGAGCGATGCGCTGGGTGTGCGCTCGTCGCTGGTGTCGCAGGAGAGAGCATCGACGGTGGGCTCCCGCCAGCGGCTCGAGCCGCGGCGGCTGGCTCCGCATGACGAGGAAGAAAAGAGCGAGCGGCCGACTCGTCCAGCACCGCGGGCGCCGTCGACGAATCCCTGGACTCGCGTAGACCGACGAGATGGAGATGGGAGCGCGAGCGAGGACGGTGGCAGCAGCGTGCAGCGGACCCAATGGGAAGACTTCAACATCCTGCTGCGCAAGAACGGCCTGCCGACTGTCCAACTTCGTGAGTCGCCGAGCCAAGCCGTCGTGCCCGACCACTCGTCGATGGTCAATCTCGTGCAGGAGTTTCTCCTGCAGCTGAGTCAGAAGAATGAGGTACGGAGTATTCTCGCTCAGTGTGCACTGCACAGTTGAAGCGAGACCTGACGAGCATTGCTATGTGTATAGACGATCCAAGATCTCGTGATCGATTCGAACCGCACGTACAAAGTGCAAAGCAAAGCCGAAGGAGACCTCACGTCGCTGGAGCGTAAGAACGACGAGCTGCGCAAGTCGCTACAGAGTGCGCAGAGCGAGGTTCGCCGTCTTCAGGTGCGCTAGCTCTGCTCGCCGTCGGAAGGAGCTGGACCATTCGAGTCTCACGTGGGTTTGCTTTGTCAGGAGAAAGTGCAGCACCAGAAGGAGGAGACCGAGACGCAAACCAAGGGACTGAAGGCGTCGTGTCTGAAGCTGCAGCAGCAGCTCAAAGTCAGCGAGCACCGGGTCAAGGCGAAGGAGGTGCTCGTGGAGCGCATGCAAAAAAGACTCCAGCAGCAAGTGGACAAAGAGAGCCTGAACAAGACGCGGGACCGCAAAATCTTCAAGCAGCTCCAGCAGCGCGATCCGCGCAAGACGAACGCGAAGGACAACCAGTCACTCGAATGTATTAGCATCTACGAGAGCCAGCGCGAGCAAATGCAAGAAGAAATTGAACATCTGAGGAGCCAAGTCGCTGCGCTCAACAGCGAGCTGCGTGATAAGGAGAACACGCTTTCCAGGCGATCATCTGCGAGCCAGGCGTCCGTGCAGTGGAGCGAGTCGGGCGGCGGCCGAGCGTCCGGTGGTCTTCGGCACTCGTTTGATGTGTCCGATGATATGCTCATGCGCCTCGAGGCAGCACGGCGTGAACAAGAGCAGGCAGCCGCAAAGCTGCGCCAGCGTGAGGCCATCATGGTCAAGAAGATCAGTGCCATTGAAGCCGAGCTTCTTGTCGCCCGTGAGACGATTGCGGAGCTGAAGGATGAGAATGCCAACCTGACGCTCGAGGCCGAGTCTCGACCGAGTATCCGCGACTATCGCCTCTCGCAGCGCCGCATTCACCAGCTCGAACGACAACTCTCGGAGAACAAGCTCGCGCTTGAGGAGGCGAACGATATCAACGAGCTGCGCAGATTCATGGGCACGACAGACCTCATCGAGCGGGATCGACTGAACCACCGCCTCCACCTTAATCGGCTCGGCACGCTCCCAAAAGAAACGCTGCTGGAAGTCGTGAAGGAAGTCTGTCGCGTGCTAAATCTCACGGACATTACGCTGATCACACCGAGCCTGCACAAGATGTGCAACGTCGTGACTGCAGTTCCACGCATGGAGAAATTCATCCGCGACGTTTGTGGGTTCGTCTATTTTAACCATGGAGGCCAAGCGAGCCAACAAGAAGACGCGCGGTTCGAGCTCGAGCAGGTCATCCCAACTCTCCAGCAGTGGATGGCGGAGCGCAAGAAGCTCTTCGAACTCGAGGTATGTTCATGAATCCAGTGGATTTTGGTGATGGCGATAACAGATCGTGCTGGAACTGACAGGGCTTTAAAACTGCGGTGGTCACTGAACTGTGCAAGCGTTCTGTGGAGCCTAATCTGCTGAGGAAAGCAACATCGGGCGACAGCACGTCGGCATCGCAGCTCTCCAACTTACCCCGCGCAGTCCAAATCGTTGCGGAGCTCGTGGAGTTGGAGAAGAGTGTCTTC
>JAADVV010000117.1:0-26625 GCA_023335905.1 Pythium pyrilobum | reverse complement strand
GTTGCTGGGAGTCACGCGTAGTGTGCGGTTGTGTTCATGAGCAGAAGGCTGGACTGATCGCCGTGGCACAGCGATGCCCACTGATGGAGACGCTCTCGCTGGCCGACGGCGGCAACCTCACGGACGACATTCTTGGGGGAGCATTCCCCCTGCTCCCTCGTCTGAAGTGTCTCGATGTGTCACGGTGCTCACGGCTGACCGACGTCGTCCTCAAGCGGTTGTCGAAATCGGCTCACAAACTCGAGCGTCTGAGGCTTGATCACTGCCCGCTTCTGACCGACCACGAGAGCCAGTTGTTTATCAAGGCGCGTGGTTCCGTGCTGCGAGTTCTCTCTCTGGAAGGTCTGCGTTGCGTGTCCAGCAGTACGATCAAGGAACTGTTTGTTGTGCACGCGAAATATCTCGAAGAACTCGTCGTCGCCGGCTGCGGGCAGCTGACGGATTCGTGCTTCGAATTCCTCGCGACAGTGCCCAGCTACTTTGGCGATCGTGTCGCTCCAGGGTATCATCAGCTGTTGCACTTCGACATGTCGGATTGCGCCCGTCTCACAAGCCTGTCGTGCTGTTTCCTCGCGGCCTCAGCTCCTTTCCTTGTGAGCTTCCGCGCGGCGAGATGTGTCGAGTTGTGCGACAAGGCCCTCCGCTCGTTAGCAAGTCTCGCGAATCTCATCGAGTTGGACGTGGCAGGATGCCCCAAGCTCACAGATGAAGGCATGCAAACGTTTCTACTCACGAACGGACTATTGCAGAAAAACCAATCCGTCCCGTGTTTCAAGCCGCTCAAGACACTTATCATCACAGATTGTCGTGGTGTGGGTCGAGGGACAGTCGAAGCCCTCGTGGAGTCATCGGTCTCCCGTGCCCAAGGCTCGACGTTGGCACACCTGGATATCTCTGGCATCGGAGATATCCCGGCTTCGATGCTTGTGAAGTTGGTAAGGACCTACCCGGCGATCCGTGAGCTGTACTGCCGACGCCATCGCGGCATTACGCGAGCTGTCCTTGCTCGTCTAGCAACTTGCAACAAGGTGCTACAAGTGCTCGATATCCGAGAGTGCCCGAACGTTGACGATCTTTCGCTGTACCCGCTCACTGTCATGCTATCGTTGGTCGACTTGCGCGTTTCGGGTTCGGCAAGCGGCGGCGGGTATCTGACAGGCAAGGGCCTCGCAAACGTCCCTTCAAATCTTCGTCACTTGACCATCGTCGGCTTTCCCGGCGAGCAACTCCAGGACGAGGATTTTCGAGGTATGCTTGACCGTGCACGACTTCGTAGATTGGAGACACTCGATACGAGTGGCTGTGGAGGACCTTCTCTGCATGCGCTCGACCACGTGCTCAGCACCTGCCGATATCTGCGCTCGCTGAACGTTTACCGCTGCGACCAAATCAAGCTTCAGCACTTAGCGCGAGTGCTTCGAGATGACACGATACGGAAGCCGTTGATGTCGGTAGAAGCGAACCAGCTGACCTGCCTCTCGCGACAAGAACGGTACGGTGTCGATATCATCGACGATGCTGCATCAGGGTTCCTGGGACTCGCGGCCATCGATTTCGAGAGCAGCAAGTGCGCGAGACAACGAGAAGAAACTGTTATTGGTGAAAGCATACGCCAGCGCGCGGCATCGACGATCCAGATCCACTTCCGGTCCAGGGCCCGCGCTGTCCTCAAGGTCCAAGAGAAGCAACGGCAAGAGTGGCGCGAGTATTGCGCTGCGACTGATATCGAGCGTGTCTCACGCGGGTTTCTATGTCGGCGGAAGTACAAGTTCATCCGAGAGCAGACAACACGTGCGGTCGTTTATCTGCAATATTTGTGGAGGCAGAAGCTGCAGCATCGCCGCATTCGCAAGGCGACCAGCTACTGGACGAATCAAGCGGTGCTCAAGACGTTTTTGTTGTGGAAGCATCACCACATGTCCGTCAAGCAGGCACGTGATCAAGAAATGGCATTGGGCCATGCCGCCAAGGCTCTGAATTTCTGGGGGGAGAAGACGCTGGCTCGCGTGTTTGCCGCGTGGCGTACGCACGTGAAGAGAAAGACCGTCAAGGCGAAGAAAGCGATTGGTTTCTGGAAGTGTCAGTCGATGCCGAAGGTGTTGGAAGCGTGGGCGAAGTGGACTCGCGGAGAGCATCACCATCGCCAACTTCTTGTCTGTGTCTTTCTCAATGTCGTTGAACTGGAAACGCACAATTCGTCGAGACAAAGCGCAAACGTGGTGAGTGTTCCAACTGGATTACTGTTCTGGGGATGTTGGTTGGCTGTGTGTTCAGCGTTCCATTCTTGAGAACAGGCCAAGGCAAACCTGAAAGCCAGACGCGTCGTCATCCAGCGGTGGCGGGAGTTCGTGATCGACCAAAAACGATTCTTGCTGAAGACCAGTCTGTCGATCTTGTCCGGAGTACGTTGGTATCTTTTCGGGTGGAAGCACGACCCGCGCTGACGCTCCTTCGTGTTCTTGCACCAGAGTTTGAGCCACTGGGCATTCAGGCAATGGCGTCAAAATGCGCGCCACCAGGTCATAATGCGCGAGAAGCATCGCCGCTTGCTTGGCAAGATAATTCACCGCGATCTCTTCCGCACGTGGGTATCGTGGCGTGAATTCATCCACGAGCAAAAGGCAAAGAAGCGTGCTTTTCTCAAGTTCTCGAACTCGATGCGAGCCAAGTGCTGGCTCCGCTGGAAGATGCACCACGACGAGATCCAGCACCTCAAGCGAGTTTCGTCTCGAGTGGCAGCTCGACTGATGCAACGCCAGCTCGCGCAAGCCGTGGACACGTGGTACGAGACCACCCAGAAGCAAATCGACGAGCGGCAGCGCATACGCCGTGCACTCGCCTTCTTCATGACCGGAACGCTTATCCGCACATTTTCTGCATGGGCCGACTTCACGGCGTACACCATTGCGTTTCGCAAGCGATGGCGGGCACGCCGCGCGAACGCGAACGTCCATTTTTGCTTGTCCCTATGGGTCGAGTTCACGCGCATTCGGCGAGAGCTCCACGCAAGCGCAACCCAGATTCAGGCGTTTTGGCGGGGCCACTCAACACGGCGCAAGGTGGAAGACCACTACTTCTACCTCGTATGGGCGACCGTGTTGATCCAAACGGCGTGGCGGAGTCGACTTGCACGGGCGATTTTGCGTGTCGTCAGTCGGAAGGCGCGACTGCGCGAGTACTTGCGCGCCGAGCGTGAGCGAGACGCGATGGACGCTGAGGATATCTCCATGCGCAAGTACAACCGTGAGCTCGAGCTTGTCGTCACGCTGCAGCGAATGTGGCGCGGGGTCGCTGCGCGGTCGCTGTTCATTGAGCTGCGACGAGCTAGGTTCGTGTTGAAGAAGCAACAAGAAGCAGAACTACAAGAAATTGTTCGCGCGCAGGCAAGGCAGATGCAGCTCGAACGAATACGAAAGGAGAAGCAGAAGCAGCTCGCAGCGATCGAGATCCAGCGGCACATTCGAGGATACCTCGCGCGGCAGCACTTCAAGGATAAGCGAGAGCTCTTGCGGCAGCAGCGGTGCGCCGCTCGAGTGCAGGCTGTGTATCGTGGACGAATGTCTCGACGGCGCACCGCGGCGTTGCGCCGAAGCTACCTCACCCGCATGGAGGTTCTCGCACGACGAGCGGTGGAGGGCCAGATTCTACGCACGGTTGGTGCGAAGACGCGCTCGACTCAACGACCCCTGCGAGGGTTCCTCTCGTTTTTCGGCCTCGACCCGGCGACGTTTTTGACCGACTTTCGCGACGTGTTGAAAGAGGTCCGCGAGGATTTCAATACGCTGAAAGTGTTCTTTGAGGCCGTTCGGACCCGCGTGCAGGCCAACGTACAATCGGAAGCCGCCGTGAAGACTGAGACAACGTCTGATCCGCCGTCGTCTCCCTCAAAAGTCAAGTCTCTACTGAAGAGCCGACCGTCACTACGAATACTCAAGAAGTCAGATACTGCCCGTAGATTCCTGCACGACTTGGAGCAAATCGTGAGCACAACCGCAACGGAAAAGCAGCAAGCAGACGAGTTGGTCCGTCCAGGCGATGCTGTCCGTGTCGTGTTGCGAGGCCATCCTCGTTGCGGTGAGACGGCATTTGTGCTTGGCATCAAGGAGGACATCGCTCAGGTCAAGCTGGACGTCGATGGTGAGTTGGAATTTTTCCCGTTGTCTCTTCCAGCGACAAAAGTAGAAGCGGCAAAGCGCGTGGTGCAGAGAGTGGCCGACCTGACCTTCGAGGCGACTTCGATCGGACGCTCCAAGAAGATCAGCACGGTGTGGCGCACGCAGCTTGAAGCGTATGCGAAGAGTATCGAGGAAGAGGCCAAGCGATACAACGCTGCGCGTGTGATCCAGTGCGCAGGGCGGGTCTATCTCGCTCGAATGCGAGTGCAAACCGAGCTGGAGCTCCAAGGGGTCCATGCGGCTCTGCGTCAGCAGGCGATGCTCCGAGTGCTGCAGACCTTTAGACTGGCGAACACTCGAATCGCCAACATCCTCGTGCAACTCCATTTTGTCCAGCCGCTCCACGTGCCTCCGCAGGGACTCATCGACGAACCTCTGGAAATCCAGAAAATTGTGAATCGCTTCCAGCGATTTCTTGCTCGCCGTCGAGAGCTCGATCAGGCGCTGTTGCGGCTTGTTCCGGAAGAATTCAAAGGTGCGGGTGCGTTCCACGGCGGCTTGATGCCGACCCCGCCTGTGCGAGTCATCGACAAGCTCGTTCACTACCCTCTTCGCTGGATGGCACGCGTGACACGCTTGCCCATGGCGCGGATGCTCGAGAAACAGGGCATGTTCGAGGTAGCGCGGTTTCTCGGAGGCGCTGAGTTTGTCAAGACGTTCGACGAGCAGCACATCGTCGCGCGCGAGCACTTCTTCGAGCAGCTTCGAGGCTGCTCATTTTGTCCCTCGGAAGGGTGGGCGTTGGTCCATGGCGTGTTCCAGAAGCGAGCGATCTCGACCGACGATTTGTACGCGAGAGAAAACCGCTTGAAAAAGATGGGCATGAAGGCAACGAGAAAAGTTCCCCACGGTTGGGGGGTCGCCCACTTTTTGACGGGTAGTGCGGGAGGCAAGAAGCAGCAGCGCAATTGGCTAGAACGGAACTCCATTGAAGCCCAGTTCAAGAGTCTCCAGCTCGTCAAGGCAATGAAGCAGCAAGAGCGAGAGGAGAGATTGACGACACAGATCCTGGCACGCCAAGGGACACTCAACACACTGCGATCCATGGAAGGTGCTCGTGGATACGCCAAACGCCACGCTGAGCTCAGTGTGCTGGAAGAGAAGACCCAAGTGTTCTTTACGCTGTACCAGAAAGAGATCTCACTGCGTGAGCGTGAAGAGGTATTGCTGTTTGAAGAGGAGCGGCGCGTGAACGAGCTGATCGAAAAGGAGAAAGCCGAGCTGCAGGCGCAAGGCCAGCACCTGCACGAGCTCCAGCAGCAAGTCCCGGAAGTTGTCACCGAGTTGCAGATGATGGCATCGACGAAAACGGCGCTCGAGTTCTTGCGCGTTGGAGGCCAGTTCGAAGTCGAGTACGATGATGAGATCTGGTACACGTGCGACATCCTATCGCTCGATGTGTACGACACAGTCACTGCCGATGTTCTTTATGTCGAGGATCAGCGCCGCGAAAAGATCAAGCTCGTCGAAGCCTCTGTTCTCGAGGAGCACAAGCAGTTCCAGGCCCAGCAGCGCACGAAGAGACCGAAAACAGTGTCGGATATCACAGCGGCGGCTGCAGTGAGATCCGCCGCAGCCAAGATCCCGTTCAGGAGATGGCGAGCTGGCAAGGCGATTGAGATCGCCTGGGAGGAACCAGCGAGCAATGGCGCTGCTATCACTCAGTACATTGTCGAGTGGCGAGACGAAGCGAACGACGCCGTTACCGGTAAATCGTTCGTCACAGGTGGGGCAGCGGACGACACGTCGACGGATCCTCCATCCACGACGACGACGTTGTGGCCCATTTTGGAGCAGTGTGAGAAGTCGCTGCGCGTCCGAGTTGCGGCCGAGAACAAGAAAGGACCCGGGCTAGCAAGTGTGTACATGCCGTTGCCGGTCGAATGCCTCACCGATGTGAGCTACCGCACGGCGGTACCGCTCACAGCCCCACCAGAGGACACGTCACCGCTGGAGAAACGCGAGACTCGCGCGATGGGGCAAGAGGACGCCGCGTCACTCGAGCTTGGACGCGAACTGACGTGCACGATATGCAGTGAGACCTTTCCCTGCGCTCAAGATGTCCACGAACACGTCGCTCGCGACCACGCGGTCCCCCTCATCTGTCCGTTCATGTCGTGCAACCAAGTGTGTGCATCCGAACGCGCTCTCCGGTTCCACATTTGGCGTTGCTCGATCCGGAAGCCGACCATTGAAGAGGAGCAGAGCGAGATCTTCATGGAGATTTTCAATATTTCCAGACAGTATTGCTTGCGCAAGGACCGCCGCCACGTTGGCTGCATGAAACAGATCGAGCCCACCGAGCCGGACATTGAAATGAGTGCGACGGTGGCTGAGGAGCTTTTCCTGGAGAAGAAGTATCAGCACGCGCGTACGGCCTGGTTCAAGATAGCGAGAGAGATCCACGAGCGGCACTTGAGAGCGAACGCGCGCGACCGAGATCGGCGTGAGAAGAACAAGTACACTGCACCGTTGCCGCTGTACGGGGTCGACTTCGTCGAGCCGGAGCTCGACGTTGCGAGGCGGGAGGCCGTGCTGTCTACAATCAAGATCTTACAGGACGATCTGGATGCGTTCCGGCTGGAGACGAACACACAACTCGACAAGCTTCGCCATGAAGAGAAGGAGCTGCAGGACTACATCGCCTTGAAAACGAAGCGCATGAAAACTACCGAAGAAGAGTGGCAGAAGCAATCGATGAAGCGAGAAAAGAAGAAGGCGCAAAAGACGCTAGACCAAGTGCAAGCCAGTCTCCAGACGCTGATCACCACGTCGACGCAGCGCATCGACGAAATGACAGCCGAGATCAATCGTCTCACAGTGATCGAGAAAGCCTTCGTGCCGTTCACCCACCACGTGATCCGATTGAACCGCCTCGGCACTGTGATCCAGTCGGCCTACGGCAAGAGCGAGTCGATCATGAAGACGCACAAGGTCATTCTCGATAACTATCAGGATGATCTACGCAAGCTAATGCTTCGCGCGATCGCCGAAGTCGCGAAGCTGGATGCGTGGGATGCTATGATTGAAGCACGCAGGCGGCAGCTGGAGGCTCTGAAAGACGAACTGCGGCGTCTCCAGGTGCTGCATCTCGCCGAGGTTGAGAGTCTCCGCCAGAAGCGAGACGATGGAGACGAACGTTTCCAGCTCGCCAAGCTACGGCAACAGCAAGCGAGCGTGTTCAAGCGCCGTGAGCTGGCGGAGCAAGCGCTCTTGGCTATGAACAAGAAGCAGACTCGTGGAGATATCGCGCGGACAAAAGCAGCGATTCTGGCGGCGGAATCGACGAATGTGGTGGCGGACATCGTCACGACAACTGTGTCACTCCACATCGCCAACCACGACATGCAGATGCACGAGCGATTCATCAAGGGCAAGTCGGCTGAGGCGGAGTACCTGAAGGATGAGCAACCCGGAGCTGAGAGGGGAGACAACATTGGCGGTGGGCGGGCTCTTCTTGAAGCAGTAGCAGTCGCCGAGGGAGACGCTGTGAAGCCGAAGCCAGCAACGATGCGTGCGGGCGAGTCAACCGACGAACAAGCAGACGCAGGTTCGGACCCGGAGGCAGATCCGCAAGATGGTATTGAAGTTGTGTCCGTGCAGAAGAAGAGCAAGAAGCGTCGGACGCTGCGGGAGCTGCCACACAGCTACATCCGCTTGGAGTGCGACTTCCAGGACGGGCAGATCCGTGGCCACGTGCGAATTGAATACAACGAAGGCTCAGTCTATGAAGGGCCGTGGGTCGAAGATACGGCGTTCGACAAACGCGTCGACGCTGAGCCGTTCAAGTCGCGCTACGCACCCAACCACTGGGGAAAGTTTACTTTCCACGACGGGACAGTATGGGGCGGTGAAGACGTGGACAACTTCTTCTCCCCGTTCACTGCGACAGGAGCGAACTTCCAAATCACGACTCCCGAGGGCCACGAGTACGTGGGTGACGTGCGCGCGGGCAAGTACCACGGCTTTGGCACACTCAAGATGAATTACACCTTCTCGAAAGGGGAGTACGTCGGCGAATGGTGCGAGGGCAAGCGCCACGGGTACGGCATCGAGCGATTCGACGTCGGCGAGCTGTACGAAGGATACTGGGAGCTCGATCTGTACCACGGGCACGGCGAGATGGTGTACGATGACGGTTCGCGGTACGAAGGATACTTCAAGCATGGCAAGTGGCATGGCGAAGGCGTGCGGACGCTCGCCACTGGGGATCGGATTATCGGAGTCTTTGAGGAGGGGTTCCTCAATGGGCCGGGCATCATGGAGTTTGCCGACAAGAGGCACTACTCTGGCGAGTTCCGATTCACGCGACGCAACGGCATGGGGTCGCTCACGTTCGCGAATGGGGACCGCTTCGAAGGCCTCTTTGAGAATGACGAGATGCACGGCGAGGGAAAGATGATCACGAAGGCCGCAGTGGGTGAGCCGCTCGTGCGGCTCGGCAAGTGGGAGCGCGGCGAGCGCGTCGCCTGGCTCAGCAAGCCGAGCACCCAACTCGCTACGGCCACGTTTATCGAGTATTTTGCCGTGACAGAAAATGTCGGCGGAGAGATTGAGATGGATCTGCTGCCCCCAAAATTCAAGACGCCGTACGCTGTCATGGTCGCGGGTATGCTGCCCAACCTGCCGGACGGCGTGGACGGGGCAGATCCGTTCGTGCAGTCGATTGTGCGTATGCTCGCGAAGACGCAGAACCTTGTGGTCGGCGCGGAGATCTTGGAGAAGACGATCGCTGAGCACACGCAGGCGGCGGGCGTCGCGAGTGCACTGCGAGAGGCGTTTGAGTGCATGCGGAATGACGTGGATCTCGTGGAGCGCGAGGCGCGAGCGCAAACGCGGAAAGTGGCCGAGCTGCAAGACGAGCTGGATGAGAAGTCGGCAAAGGAGCAAGAGATGCAGGTCAAAGTGGAAAACTTCTGGAAGTACCAAGACAAGGGCCAACTCGAGAGAAAGTACAAGCAAGCCGTCGAGCAGCTGCACCAGTGCGACGTCATGGACTGGTACAAGCTGCGCACCACGAATCTCGACGAGGTGTACATGTCGCTGCTCGAAGCGTTCGCGATCTTGCTCAACTTCACGACCAATTTCTACTTGGACGGCAAGATGTACCGGCCGACGAGGCAAGATCTGATCATGCTGCTCTCGAGCAACGAGGAGAACGTGCACATGGGCGACAAAGAAGGCCTGATCCACCGCTACAACGTCAAGGCGCTGTACGTGCTGCCACTGTTTGACGTGTACTCCTTTGGCGAGGGTGTGCGCAACCAAATGCTCCATTCGATCACGCACGTGATCCACCACCCGCGGCTGCGGCCGAACAACTTCCGTCTCTACCAGATCTCCCCGGCGTTTGCTGCAGTCTGCACGTGGGTGAGAGCCGCGTTCTTTTACGCGAAGAAGGCAATCGAGATCTGTCCCGTCGTGAAGCGAGTCATGGAGCAGCTCGTCGTGGTCGAGCATTTGCGAAGCACCCTCGAAGCAGAGCGCGAGGCGTTGAAGCAAATGCAGACGCAGGCCGACGTCGTGCGAGAGCAACTCGATCGAAAGCGAACAGAGGTCGAGGAGAGTGAGAAGAGGCAACACGCATTGGCAAAGACTATAAAGGATGTCGAAGCGCTCGACGCGGCCGAGTTCACACCGCTGGAAAAGGCCCATATCAAGAAGCTGCAGACGTACCGTCCTCCGTCCGCGAGTCTAGCTGCTCGGCCATCTGAAGACGTGGAAGACGATGAAGATCAAGACGACGTCGACGAGCAGGCCAAGCAGGAACGGTTGGCGGCGGCCGCTGCCGCAGCATTGGTGAATCGACGCCAAGTGTTTGAGGAGGACCACGGCGACCAAGCACTCGAGGGAGAAAGGCAGAAAAAGGAACAGGTTCTTGTACGGATACTCGGGGACGCGGATCTCGCGCAAGAGTTTGAGCTGATGAAGAAAGAGGTCCACAAAGTCATCGATCGCTGCGGTGGCAAAGTGCCAGTAGACGACTTCCCCGCGCGTTTCGAAGAGATCATGCTCAAGCCGATGGACCCGATGATGTTCGGCATCAAGAAGATGCGCACGCTGCTCTTGCTCATGGAGGACGTGTGCACGATCGTCGAGCCCGAGCGCGAGGGCGACGTCGAGACTGTGCAGTTCCCGATCGAGCCCGACGACGAGCCCATGGTTCCGCGGCAGCAGTGCTTTTGCCGTTTGTGTCCCGGTGTGAGTTACGCCACGCCCGACGAGCTCGCATACCACGAGCGGACGAAGTGGCATTTCTGGAACCTGATGGCGAAGCGGGAAGGGCGACCTCCGACCAAGTACACGCTCGCCGCGACGTATTGGAGTGAAGCGTACGACAGCAGCGACAACACGATCTGCTACTACAATAAGATGACGGGCGAGGTCGTGAAAGGCGAGGCGCCCCCGATGGAGATGCAGGCCAACGACCTCGTGATGGAGATGCTGATCGAGGAACAAGCAGCTACACCAAGTGTAGTTGAGGGCACGGCCGAGGGAGAGAATGCGGAAGCACTCGAGTCAGATGCTGCTGTGAGTGGGGCCCCAGATCCATGGGAAGAAGTCGCGGATGAATCTGGGAATGTGTACTTCTACAACCAAGAGACGGGGGAATCGAGTTGGACGAAACCCGAGTACCCACCAGAACTCGAGGCCAACGGATCGGGGGACGGGAATGCGCCGACTGCGTGAGAGGCAGATCATTCCGTAGTCCAGTGCTTGCGGTCGCTCAACTGGACGCGGCGCTGGTTCTCGACTTATTATGCGTGCGTTAGCGTCCCATTTTGCTCGACGCGTTGATTGATCCACGCGAACTTGAAGGTAAAGTCAGCGCCTGCGACACATCCACAGCTATGTTCATACCAGCCCAAGAGTGACACGGTTGCGAGCATTTTCGAAAAAGGGTGTTACCTTGGTGGTCGATCGTGAACTGCAGCGCGTAAATCAGCCACACGATGAGCTTGCCTTGCACGAGCGTCATTTGCTTTTCCAGCACGAACGCGACTTGGTGAAGTGGCGAGAAATTGAAGTGGCGACGAAGAATCCAGCAGAACGCGACCAGCGACGCGACCTCCAAAGCCGCAAAGACGACAATGTTGAAGAGCACGATCCGTAGGCGCTGCGGGTCGTGCTGGAGCGCGCGCGTGTGCGGGTAGAAGCGGCCGTTCGGCAGCAGAACCAGGATGGGCAGGTAGATCGCGTACAGCAGCGGGATGATGCACTCGACGTACTCGATGAGCACGAGGTACTCGACGTTGAACATGGCACGCAGCGTCTGCTGGAGAAGCCGCGACTTTTGGTGGTTGCTCAGCTCGTGCGCGTGCGACGCAGTCGCTTTGAGCGGAGCCAATGGCGTTGGTGGCCTGACTAACGTCTCTTGTGGGCGGACAGCGGATGCGAGTCGCAGCGACCACCGACGTGGAGGTGACGCACGCGGGTGCAGTGGCACGGCTACCAAAGCCATGGCAGCAGGAGCAGGGCGAGGACACTGCTCGCGGATTCGTACGAGCGTCTGGAGCATCTTGCGATGGCGCGGCGTGAGCAAGTGGGGGACGCAGGCCTCGACGCGTACGTGGATGAACACGTCCTTGTCGATCTCATCGGGCGTCTCCAAGAGCGCGACCATCAACGCGCGAAGACCGCGCGTCTCGGCCGAACCCGTCGCGACCACCACGGTGTCCACGTGCTGCTTGTGGAGTGTACGCAAGATGCCCGTGCGTTTGTGGAGCCCGTGGAGCGACATCGCAGACACGAGGCAGTCGAACACGAGGATGACGGCCGTCGTGGCCGGTGTGGTGGTGTTCTGCATGCAGTTGACCGTGTACAGCGCGTTGAAGAGCTCGACCGTGAAGACCGCTTCCTCCGGCAAGTAGTCCTCGAGCTCGACGAGCCGGTCGGCGACTTTCTTCTTGAGCACCATCTTGATCACGGGGAGCACGAACACGAACACTGGCTGGACGCGCGGCGGCAGCATCACGAAGACGGCGTTGTAGATCGGGTACACGGACACGAGCGCACCCTGCACGTTGAACAGGTCGTTGGCGCGGTCAAACCGCTGCTTAAAGTCGGGAGCGAGCCGTGGCAGCTCGACGAGCACCATCCGCTCAAATCCTTTGACCCAGATCGACGTGAACGGGATGCCGACGACCACCATGAAGAACGGGGTCGGGAAGACCCAGAAGGTGGCGATCAGAATCGCGCCGCCCACGGAAATGATGCCAGTGAAGACCGACAGCGCGACCACGCGAGGGCGGCACCACGGCAGATCCGGGACGAGCTTTCTTAGCTGGCAGGCATTACACTCCATCGTGATGACCGTGAGGATGAAGTGGCGGACCCAGAACCAGTAGTTGGCCCGCCATCCTGCGGTCGCGGCTCGCAGCGGCAGCAGCTCGATGCAAACGACGAACACCAGTGTTGGCAGCGGGAAGACCACGCAGACGGCGAGGACGCGCACCCACGAGGTCGTGGCGTACTCCTCCAGCGCGAGCATACGCTCGACCGAGTACGTGCCCGAGTGGCTGACGCGAAGCATGCCGAGCCACACATCCCAGAGCCTTTGCAGCACGCGCGGCACCCTCGAGCTGCCGACGCTTGGAGGGATCGTGGACGACGTCGTCGACGAGAGAGCTGAGCCGTGCCGCGTGGCGGGCGGGCAGGCCGCCCTGGCGGCAGACGACGAACCTGCGAACGGCACCACGGGCATCCGCCCATGGTTCGCCATGTCGCTCACGGGGTCACCGCACTCGAGTCTTTTTGACAGGCGATCAAGCCTCTTGTCCCACATTGGTTGATCAGTGGATGCCAGATCGTGTGCTATGAATAGCGATGAAGCGGTCGGTTGTGAAGTGGTCAGTCAATGCGGACAAGACGAAAGACGGTGCTTGATGTTCCCAGCGAACCAGCAAAGCCCAACGCGAAAGCGTTTTGCACTCGTCCGTACGAGAAAGCCGAAACGCCGGTAACGATCGCGTGATTGGTCGCCCCGCATGCGAGAACGTGGCGTCGCGGGGCGTCGCTCCGATGCTTCGAGGGTAAGCAATCTGTATTCTGTATTCGAAACCTCTCGGCGACGGTTCGTGCTCTTGTCATACAGACCGCATCTCGCCAAAGGCGCTCTCTCACTCGCGACCGAAGCTCGAGGCGGCCGCTGGCCTCGGTCAACCCGTTCCGCCCGCCGCTCACGCTCGACACCGCCGCTCGCGCCCGACAAGCGTCAAGCAGCAGTAGGGCGACATGACGACGGTCAACTTGCTGCATCGGTGGGGGCTCGCGTCTGTGTGCTGCTGCTGTCGGATTATTTGAAATCTGATGACCATCCCTCGTGAACGTGTGTTGTGTGCGATGCAGGCACATCTTTGGGCTCAAGGCCGACGTCGCCAACAATGTCGTGTACGTGGACGACCAGACCGTCGCGTACCCTGCAGGCCACAACCTCATCCTGTACTCGCTGGACGAGAAGCGGCAAAAGTTCATCACGGCCACGGAGAACACGGGCGGCATCACGGCGATCGCGATGGCCTCAAGCCGGCGCTTTGTCGCGGTCGCCGAGAAGAACGACCGCGGGCTCGTGAGCATCTACGACCTCAAGACGCTCAAGAAGCGCAAGGTACTGAGCAGCGCCGAGACGCAGGGCCAGAGCTACGTGTGCATGGAGTTCAGCGCCGACGGGCAGCTGCTGCTCACGCAGGGAGGCGCGCCCGACTGGATCCTCACGTGCTGGAACTGGTCCAAGGGCAAGGCCGTCGCGACCATCAAGAGCCCGCTCCACGTCGCGTCGTCCACCGGTCTGCACACCACGCCGAGCTCCAACATGCTGGGCCATGGCTTTGGCAGCGTGAGCGGCCTCTCGATGGCCGGCATCTCGACGGCCAACATTCACTCGTTGTCGTCGTCCGCAACGCAGATCGGCGGCAGCACGGGGCCCGGCGGGCTCGATGCCAACGGCGCAGGTGGAGCAGGCGGCGGCAGCGGAGGCCACGCGCTGCACGTCGTCACAGCCTGCTCGTTCAGCAACGTGGACCCGGGACTCGTGTGCGTGACGGGCTCGAATCTCGTGCGCTACTTCCGACTGCTCGAGAACGCCTTCCGCCCGATGCCGAGCCCGCGCATGGACAGCCACGTCTTCTTGAGCCACTGCTGGATCAAGCAGCGCGACGACTGCATGATCGCCGGCACGGCGGACGGCGACTTGCTGCTCTTCCACGGCGGCGAGTTCATCACGCGGCTGGCGGCGTCCCCGGGCAGCGGCCGGCCCGTGCACTGTATCCTCTCGACGTCCAAGGGCGTGCTCTGCGGACTCAACGACGCGACGGTCTTCCTGTTCGGCGTCAACGCGGAGAGCGTCGCCCACGCGGACAAGAACCCGGCCGAGCTGCTCGTGGTGCAGCGCAAGATCCGCGTGGAGAACTTCCCGTCGTTCGTCAACACGCTGTGCGTGAGCCCGAACGAGGACTCGGTCGTCGTGTCGCTCTCGAGCGGGCAATTGCTCACGTTCCCGTACCAGAGCCAGAGCAGCAACGCACTGAGCGGCATCGCCTCGAGCGTGGGGGCCGCGCTCACGAGCCTGGGCAACGCCGCCGCGGCCAGTCTCTCTAGCGGTAGCGGTAGCGCCGCCTCGGCGCCCGTGGACGACGCGGGGAACCCGCTCACGGTCTCCAAGAGCGACGAGGTCGAGTACGTGCTCACGCCGTTCCACCGCCCGAACGAGGCCGGGCTGCTCCACGTCACGGGCATGGACGTGTGCGTGCGCAAGCCCATTCTCGTCACCTGCGGGCTCGACCGCACCGTGCGCGTGTGGAACTACCTCGAGCGCAGCTGCGAGGTCGCCAAGCAGTTCAGCGAGGAGGCCCACAGCGTGTCGTGCCACCCGTCGGGGCTGTACCTGCTCGTGGGCTTTGCCGACAAGCTGCGGCTCATGAACATCCTCATGGACGACGTCCGCCCGTTCAAGGAGTTTGCCGTCAAGGCCTGCCGCGAGTGCCAGTTCAGCACGGGCGGCCACTTGTTCGCGGCGGTCAACGGCAACACGATCCAAGTCTTCAACTTTTTTTCCTGCGAGCTCGTCGCGAACCTGCGCGGCCACAACGGCAAGGTGCGGTGCCTCTCGTGGAACAGCGACGACTCGAGCATCATCTCGGCGGGCATGGACGGCGCCGTGTACCAATGGGACCTGGACGAGGCCAAGCGCGAGGCCGAGTTCGTGCAGAAGGGCGTGCCGTACTACTCGGCGTTGTGCAACAAAGAAGGCACGGCCATCTACGCCGTCGGCAGCGACCGCATGCTCAAGGAGATCGAGTTCCCGTCCTCGCAGCTCACGAAGGAGTTTATCTGCGACAGCGTGCTGGGCCAGATCGTGCTCTCGCACTCGCAGCGGATGCTCTTCGGCGCGACGGCCGAGAGCGATCGGCCGGGCGCGCTGCGCTCGTTCAGGTTCCCGCTCACGGGTGAGTCGATCGAGTTCCAGTGTCTGAGCGGGCCCGTGACGCGGCTGCGCATCTCGTTCGACGACGGCTTCCTCTTCGCCGCGGGCGAGGACGGCTGCGTGTGCATCTTTGAAATCCGCGACAAGGAAGGACGGCCGCGCATGAAGGAGACGAGCGGCGCCGGCGTGGGTTCGGCCGTGGGCTCGTCGCGGGGCGGCGGCGGCGGCAGCCTGGGCAGCGAGTTCCACCACGGAAGCTACTTTTCGGAGGAGATCCTGGTCACGAAGAGCGATCTCGAGGAGAAGAACACGCTCATGCTCGAGCTCAAGAACAAGGTGGACGAGCTCATGCTCCACAACGAGTACCAGCTGCGGCTCAAGGACATGACGTACAACGAGAACCTCAAGGACCTGACGGAGAAGTTCACGCACGAGATTGAGCTCGAGAAGAACAAGTTTGAGCTGCTGCGCGAGGACAAGAACGACATTGAGATGGAGTACGAGGAGAAGATCAAACAGCTCGAGGAGAAGCACCTGCAGCAGATGCAGGAGGTGGAGGCCGAGTACCAGCACCGCATCATGAAGGAGGTGGAGAAGTACCAGGAGGTACTCCAGCAGCGCGAGGCCCAAAGTCTCCACTGGAAGCACGAGCGCGAGCGGCTCGTGGCGACGCACGACAAGTACGTGGGCGACGTGACAGAGGACTTTGAGCAGCGCCTGAACGAGGACCGGCAGCTGCGCGTGCAGATGGAGGAGGAGAAGGACGAGCTCGCGCGTGAGTACACCGAGACGATCTCCCAAGTGGAGGCTGACGTGGACGAGGAGATCGAGAATCTCAAGAAGCGGTACGAGGAGAAGCTCCAGGCCGAGCGCGAGGCCACGCTGCGCTTCAAGGGCGAGAACGGCATCATGAAGAAAAAGTTTTCGGCGCTGCAAAAGGACATTGAGGACCAGCGCGACCAGATCAAGTCGCTGCTGGAGAAAGAAAAAGACCTGATCGAGGAGATCAAGACGCTCGAGAAGGAGATCCAGGCGCTCAAGCGCGAGATCCGCGCGCGCGACGAGACGATCGGCGAAAAGGAGAAGCGCATTTACGACCTGAAGAAGAAGAACCAGGAGCTCGAAAAGTTCAAGTTTGTGCTCGACTACAAGATCAAGGAGCTCAAGCGGCAGATTGAGCCGCGCGAGAACGAGATCGCCGACATGAAGGAGCAGATCAAGGAGATGGACCGCGAGCTCGAGCTCTTCCACAAGAGCAACGCGCAGCTCGACCTCATGATCGGCGAGCAGCGCAAGCGCATCAACGCCATGCAGGACGAGATCGTCAAGTACCGCAAGCTGCTGGGCGACCAGCAGAGCTGGGTGCGCCGCTTCCGGTGCGACCTGTACGAATGCGTGCAGCACATCCAGAACCCCAAGGAGCTCGCGCTCCAGGTCGCGAGCCTCTACAAAAAGTACGTCACGACCGACACGCCCCACGCCGAGGTCGAGGTCGAGATCCAGCACGAGTACGCGCGCCAGAAGGAGTACCTCGAAAAGTCGGTCCAAGTGCTCAAGAAGAAGTACGCCAAGGACGCGGCGCTCCACCAGGAGGACAACATGCGCGCCACGGCCGAGAACATGATGCTCATCCGCGAGATCAACGAGCTGCGCGGCGCGCTCAACGCCGCCAAGGCCTCGGTCCAGATGGAGCGCGCCGCGATGGGCGCGCGCGAGGCCCGCGACGGCGCCCACCGTGCCCAGGCGCTCGACGCGCGCGACCCGGACGCGCTGGTCGACGCGCAGCGCACCGAGATCGACGACCTGCGGCGCGCGATCAAGGCGCTCGAGGACAAAATGGTGCAGCCCAAGCCCTCGGCGGCGAGCGGCGACGGCGCGACGGTCTTCCCGCCGATCCGCGGCGTGGACGGGTAAGACGACTGGCGAGCGGAGATCTGGTAGGAGGAGGAAGAGGAGGAGGAGGAGGGACTGTGCGTGTTGCGTGTGTGTGAGATAATGGAGGCTCGAGCGACAGTGGAGAGAGATAGAGAGGTGGCGACTCGGACTTGAGACGATGGAAGGAAGGAGAAGTGGGCTGTGCGATCTAAGCAACGTCGTGTGCATAGGCAAAGGGATCCTTCTTCACAGAAAGCGGAGACCGTCGGACGTCCTCCACCAGCACCTGAGCCACGTACAAAGTCCCCCCCCCATGCTTGACGCCTTGGCGTCCGGAAATGGATCGCCGCTCGTCCGGTCTATTTATTCCTCCAGCAAAGCAAGCGTCAGCGGGTGACCGCGCGTAAAAGAGCTTCTGCGTCGCGCGGTACGAGGCCAGTGGACCCGACTCGGATCCGCGTCACGGAAGCTGCGACCTCGCTCACCTCGCCACGCCACGCCACGCCACGCGGTCTCCGCCTCGAACGATGGTCTCGCCGGCGAAGACACGCACGTCGGGCTTCTCGGATCTCCCGCACGCTCGAGACGCTGGCGGCTCGTACGAACGGCAGAGTCCCGGCCGCACGAGGCCGCGCGTGGAGCGCAAGTACGACGCCGCGAGCCCGGCAAAGCAAGAGGACGCCTCGGCGCGGCAGCGGCGCGTGGTCGACCACGTGAGGACGGCGCTCGAGCCGTTCTACCGCGCGGGCGGCGCCATCCACTCGAACGTGCCAGCGGCCGAGACGATCCGCAAGTTCCTCGACAAGACCGGTGGCGGCCGCCAGCGCCGCGCGGGCGACGGCAGCAGCGTCGTCGAGCTCGCCGACTTCCGCAAGTGCCTCTTCGCGCTGGGCGTGAGCCCTGAGGACACGGCGTTTCTACTGGAGGCGATCGACCGCAAGCACACGGGCGTCGTGGACAGCAAGGTGTTCGCCGCGACGTTCCTGTCGACCAAGCCCCACGGCGGCGGAGCAGGCGTGCGCCGACGGCTCCCTGGGTACGGCGGCAGCGACGCCGAGGACGACAACAACGTCTCGCAACAACCGCAGCTGCAAAGAGGACGCAGGGAGCCGCCCGCGCGGACGAGCGTCGAGGCGTTCCACCAGAAGGTCCTCGAGCGCGTGCTCGTCAAGTACGCCAACCTCAAGGACGCGTTCCGCCAGTACGATGCGACGCGCGCGGGCGTGCTGTCGCTGCTCCAGTTCAAGACGTTTCTGCGCGACCTGGGCTTTGTCGGCGCCGACGTCGACGCGCTGGCGCGCCATTTGGACCGCAACAACCACCAGTCCGTCAGCTTCAACGCGTTCGCGCAGGGCCCCGCGGCGCTGCCGTCGCACCAGTCGTACAGCAAGAGCCCGTCGCCCAAGCGCAAGGCGGCCGTGCAGCCGCTGCGGCGAGCAGCAGCAGTAGCAGCCCAGCAAGAGGAAGACGAAGACGAAGCCAACAACGACCCGGTCGAGAAGATTCGCGCCAAGCTGCGGCAGCGCGTGATCGGCCGCAGCAAGAGCATCCGCGAGGTGTTCATGGAGTTTGACGCGGACGGCAACGGCCACTTGGACCACGCTGAGTTCAAGCTCTTCATGGCCGCGTACGGCTTCACGCGCGACGAGACGGCCACGGCGATCGAGTTCCTGGACAAGGACTTTTCCGGCACGATCGACTACGACGAGTTCGCGAGCGGGCTACTCTTCTACCGGCCGAGCGCGACCACCACGGGGGCGCGCAAGGCGGCGTCGCCCGACGAGCGCCAGGCGCAGCACGGCACGTACCTGCTCGAGGTCGTGCGCGAGACGCTCGCGAGCGTCGTGGCCAAGAAGAAGGCGACGAGCAAGCGCCAGCGCAGTACGCTGCAGGACCTGCGCGACGAGTTCTCGCGCTTCGACGCGGACGGCAGCGGCGCGCTCAACTACGACGAGTTCGCGGCGTTTCTCGCGAGTCTCGGCGTGGTGCTGTCGCCGCGTGACCTCGAGGCGCTGATGCGGATCGTGGATGGAGACGCGTCCGGGCAGATCGAGTTCCACGAGTTCACGTCGGTCTTTGGGCGGCGACCGGGTGCCCCAGCGGAGGAAGAAGAGGGGGAAGAGGAAGAGGAGGAAGAGGAGGAGGAGGAAGCAGCGTCGCCCGAGCGAGAGTCCAGTGGTGGCGAAGGAGGCGGGGCACGACGACGAGGAAGAGGAGGAGATGGAGGGGAAGAGCTGTGGAACGGAACGAAGGATGGGCTGGAGGCCGTGTTTTCGCGGTACGACGTGGACGACAGTGGGCATCTGGACTACGCCGAGTTCAGCGAGCTGATGCGCGACCACGGGTTCTCGGAGACGGACGTCGCGCAGGTGATGAAGCAGATCGACGACGGCGGGCCGATTGACCTGGCCACGTTCAAGTCGGTCGTCGCGTTGCGAGGCTGGCAGACATGGGCGGGAACGAAACCCGCAGCGGCGGTCGTCAGTCGTCGCAACGCAAAGACGGCAAAGCCCGCGGCCGGTCGATCGACCAAGCCGCCGGTCGAGCGCAAGCTCGTGGCGCGGATCCTGCGCGACCACCAGTCGCTGGAGGCGGCCTTCCGGCAGCATGACGTCGACGGCAGTGGTGAGCTCGAGCACGACGAGTTCCGGCGGTTCATGAAGCACTACGGCGTGCGCGAGGACCGTGCGATCGACGCGCTGATCGCCGCGCTCGACGCGGACGGCAGCGGCACGATCAGTCTCGACGAGTTTCTGGTCCACTTCCAGCTCAAGCCCGTGCGCACGCACGGCACCAGCGGCGCCAAGCCCGGGAAGCCCAAGGCGGACCCGCTACGGGAGCTCAAGCAGGCGTGGGTGGAGGACGTGCTGGACCACCACGCGACTCTTGAGAGTGCGTTCCGCGAACACGACCGCGGCAGCAAGGGCGAGCTCGACTACGAGCAGTTCCGCGACCTCATGGGCCAGTACGGCATCACGGAGGACCGCAACGTGCGGCTCCTGCTGAGCCAGGTGGACGCGGACAGCTCCGGTGCGGTGAGCCTCGACGAGTTCCTCGCCGTCTTCCAGCCGTTGGCACGGTCGCCGCAGAAGAAGCCTCCGCGGAAGCAAGCCTCGAGTCTCAAGCCGTCGCCGGCCACACAGCAGCAGCAGCAGCAGCAGCCGCCAGACAAGGGCTTTGCGGCGGAGCAGGCGCGCGCGAACGGCGTGCGGCTCCGCCTGCTGGAAGAGCAGTGGGTCAAGCGCGCGCTCGAGGCCCACGGGTCGGTGCGCGCGGCCTTTGGCCACTTTGACGCGGACGCCAGCGGCGCACTGGACCACGACGAGTTCCGGCGGCTGATGGCGGCGTTCGGCATCACGCGCGAGGGCGATGTCGCGGCAATGATCCAGCGGCTGGACCTCGACGGGTCCGGCGCCGTCGACTACGACGAGTTCGCGACGCTCTTCCACGACGGCCGCGTGCGCAACCACACCGAGTGCGAGCTCTCCAGCAATGTAGCAGCATCTTTGGCAGAGGCGGCGACGGCAAAGAGCGGCGAGGCCACGGCGTCCAGCGCGGCGCGGCTACGCGCGCTCGAGCTCAAGTGGATCAAGCGCGTGCTCGCGTGCCACGCGACGGTCGAGGCGGCGTTCGCCGAGTACGACCGCGACGGCAACGGGTTCCTCGACCTCGACGAGTTTGCCCACTTCATGAAGCGGTACGGCATCGCGCGCGACGCCGACATCGCGCGGCTCGTGCGGCGGCTCGACCTGGACGACTCGGGCACGATCGACCTGGACGAGTTCACGACTGTGTTCAACCCGCTGCGGTGTGGCGACAGCCTGACGCGGCTCCGCGGCGTCGGCGTCGGCGTCGGCGACGAGGACGAGCAGACCGCCGAGGCCGCCGATGAGCTCGCGTCCGTGATGGAGATCGAGCGCGAGCTCGCCGAGCGGATCCTGCAGAGCACACGCGACCTGCGGCAGGCGTTCCGCAAGTTCGACCTCAACGGCAACGGCCGCCTCGAGTACAGCGAGTTCCGCGCGGTGCTCAAGGCCTACAAGGTCTCCGAGCCCGAGATCCGCAAGGTGATCCGCCACTTGGACCGCGACGTGTCTGGGTTCATCGACTACCGCGAGTTCATCTCCGGGTTCGCGGCCGTGGCCGAAGCGAGCAGCAGCAGTAGTGGGGGAGGACCAGGCGGCGCGAAGCGGGGCAGCGTCCGCGCGGTCCGCGCCGCGACGGCCGCGAAGAATGCCAAGCCGAAGAAGAAGAAGACAATTGCGCCGGCGCTGAAGAAGACGGCGGCGGGCGCGGCGACAGCCAGTGGGGGCGCCCCAGAGCCGCTCAAGAGGGCGCTGCTCGAGCGGATCCTGAGCTCGTTCGGCTCTGTGCAGTCGACGTTCCGCAAGTACGACCCGGCGCGCAACGGCTCGCTGGCGCCGCACCAGTTTGAGCGGATGGTGGCCGATCTGGGCTTCACGCGGGACGACGCGCGCGTGCTGCTCGCGCACTTGGACGCCGATCGCTCGGGCTCGATCGAGTACGACGAGTTCGTGGCGCAGCTCATCGCGGACGGCGAGCGGTAGCGGCCACGGTGGTGAACAGCGTGGATAATGGACAACCCTGAAAAGGTGTCGGTCTCCACACAGTACCGTGCCGCCTATGGCATGAACAACGCCTCTTCGCCATTGAGCGTGGCGCCGCCGTGGCCCAGCGGCGGCAGGAGCACCGCTTGCGCTGGCCGAATCGCCGAGCTGGAGCGGTTCACGGCCGTGAGCGAAGCCTGCGGATCGAGTCTGCCACTCCGCACCAAGGAGGTCGTGCCGTGGACGCCGAAGCGATTTCACAAATTAGCGATCATGGACAACAGGCTGCCGGACTCGTTCAGCTTTATCCAAACGATTTTTTTCCTGTTGATCGAGCGCAGGGCTGCGTAGTGATACCGCCAGTGCTAGTTCTCACTCGTAGGGTGTGGAACAGACTCTACTAGTAGCCTCCTTTGCTACAGCAATCGCCCCCCCCCCGCCCTTCCCCTCAGCCCAGTCAATCCAGCGCTTCACTACGTCGCGGAGCTGTTCGCGTACGCCCCCATGAACGCTGCCGGCAACGCCATCCCACCTCCGGCGTCGTAGACCGTCACATCCGACGGCGGGAGGAAAAACACAGCATCGGGACGGAACTGCTCAAAGGCCGAGCGGCTCGCAAAGCCCATGTGCATGTGGTTGCTGAACACGCTGACCACGACCGACGAGTCGGTGCCGTTCGCGGGGAACTTCATCGCCATGCACGTGATGCAGCACTTCATGCCGCCGCAGTACAAGAGCCGACTAGGCCAGCCGTCCGAGCCATCACGCCCGACGACGATGCCCTGGCCGTACGAGGGGTTAACTGGATTCACTCGCGTGACGATCATGCGGATCGACTCGACACTCAGCACCTTGGAGGTCGTAGCGCGGTTGTCAAAGAGATCCAAGTACCAGCGCTGCATGTCGGAGACCGTCGAGCGCAGGCCGCCCGACCCGCTGACTGCACCGCTGTTCATGTACGGACTACACGTGCCCGTCGCGAGCAGCTCGCCCTTGGCGTCGGGAGACGGTTGCGCGTAGTAGTGGATGTACTGCTGCACGTAGTTGCGGCGGACGCCAAGGCCTCCCGAGTACGGGTCGTAGTACGTGTCCGTCAGACCGATCGTGTCAAAGATGTTGGCTTGCAAGTACTTCTCGAGCGGCTCGCCACTGAGCTTCTCGACCATGTAGCTGAGCAGGTAGTAGTTGGGGTTGGCGTACGAGTAGTTGGTGTCGGGCTTGAACACGAGCGGGTCGTTGATAAACTTCCCAATGTACGGCGCGAGCGAGCCTTTGTAAAACGTGAGATCGTCCGCAGAGTTGTAGCAGTGTGCGGTATCCACGTTGTCGCAGTTGAGTGAGTCACCGACGCCCGAGCCCATGTGCATGAGCTGCACGAACGTGACGCTCTCACACGGCGAGTCGGCGGGGGAACCGACCACGCGAGGACACCAGGCCGTCTGGTTGGGGAACCCAAAGTTCGCAAAGTCGTCTTGTCTGAGGTATTGGTTCACGGGGTCCGACACGTTCACCAGCCCGAGCTCCTGCAGTTGGTACTTCGCGACGGCTACGAAGAGCTTGGAGTTGCTGGCGACGGGGAAGATACTGTCTTGGCTCATCAGCACGTCAAACTCCTCGTCGGCTCGGCCCGACGCAGCCGCGAAGACCACTTGACCATCCACAGAGCCTGCGCGACGCCGTCAAAGTCGCTCGTCTTCTGGAAGGCCGCCAGCGCTTGCGCGTACGGCGAGTTGCTCGCCACCACCAGTGAAGAAGGCGACGGAGATTCGCGATTCTTGGAGACGAGGTACACCGACGCGAGCAGCAGCGTCGCGAGCGTGAGCCCGGCGAAGACGCGGCGCCGCGTCTGGCGCGGCTGGGTCTGAAGCGCTCGGTGGGACGCGGCTCTTGGCGACGCCCGATCCTGCAGCAGCGACAGTCCTTCGGTGTGCTTCATGGCCTCCTGGTGGTGGTGTGGTCAGTCGAAGACTGTTGTGAAGCAGAGAATGTGACGAGCAGTCATTCCGACGCCATCGACCCGATGAATGATGGTGAAGATCTCGTCCTGCACAGTTCCCATCATCAGCGTGGCGACCGATTCGATTTGTATCAATGCAGCGTGCGCACCTATTCTACTGACACCTCTCCATTGGTTCCCCACCTGTGGAGGAGAGGAAGGGTCATGCGCGCGTCCAATCCAACGACAAGGGAAGACTCTCGAACTTGGCGGCGATGGATTTGCACCCGACGTTACAGTAAGTACCCTGTCGCGGCCCACAGATCTGCTTGAAGCAAGATCCTGAAGCGGTCAGGCAGCACCATCACTGGCCATGCGGGCGATCTCCCGGGCTTTGCTTTCGTCTAAAGATGGGTCAACGCGCAGCAACGCTTCCCACAGCGGCATGCGAGACGGACGGTTTGCGGCTAGGAACTGGGTTTTAGACAAATCGTTAGCAGGGACGCCTCTCCACACACACACACACACATACACACACACACGCGCGCGTACACAGCATTGGGGGACGTACTCTGTCAGTGCCTCGCAGCGATGAGTACCGAGAGGCCACTCGGTCACGGAAGAGCCGCTCCGTCTCGAGCTTCTTCTGATGAATCTGCTGCTGGAGGGCAAGCAATTGCTGCTTGTAGATCGACATGGACGCTGCAGCTGGAAGCTGGAGCGGGTCGTACACACCGTAGCTTGAGAAAGTAGGTGGTGGCGGAGGCACGAGAGGCTCGGGTGGTCGCATCTCGCTTCGTGCTGCTGGTTCGGCGAATCGATTACAATGCTCGCGCTGGTGAGACGAGAGATCATCCGCGGTTTCTGCTCTCAGCTCTCGGCTTCTCCGTCGTTCCGCGCTGCTAAACATGCCGTCCGGTACGAGTTCTGTCTGGATACTCGCATGGTTCCCCGTGAACTGAGTACTCGCGTCCCGTTTTTCGACTGCTGCACGGTCTTGTTCGTACTCACGGACGATCTGGACGCGCGGTCGACTCTCGCGCTGCGTGTATGCGGCAGGCGGAGCGATGACTCCGAGTTGAGCGTTCGAGTTTGTCTTGTCAGGAGCCACGGCGGCAGTTGTGCTTCGTGAGGGTAGTGTATCTTCCTTTGTGACCTGCGGTAAGCAGGCCACGTGCAGGTGATGAAGAGAAGCTTGCTCAACAGGAACCTCGCGAGCCACTAGAGGCACAACGACCAGGCTCTCGGACTCGAAGCGATCGTCGTCGCCGTACACTGCCGACTCAAGCGTGATCTCCTTGGATGCAGACAGAATGGTAGACCCCATGTGCTGCTGCTCTCGTGCAGTACCGTTCGTTTTGCCTGATTCATCGTATTGCCTCGTGTCGCCAGCAGTGTCGTCATCTGCTTCGTCATCCACGAAGCTGTCACGGTTGCTCACAGAGGAGGAGGACCGCTCGGATCTCCGTGCGTCGTCTTCATTCAATCGAAGTGCCGTCGCGCCAGTTGCATTTGCCGCGTGTTGAAATACATCTTGCTGAGCAGTACTTATCGTCGGAGGTGCTTCGTCGTCTGCGAAATCGAGCGAGTAGTTCACGCGCATGTCGTCATCATCGTCCACTGGCGGCTTGGCGGCTTGGGCAGCATGCGGTGATTGCCTGGCGACATTTGCCGCGGACTCGTCCTCAAAGTCTTCCTCTTCGTAGACCCCGCTCTCGGAGACCGCCGACTGTGTGATATTGACTCGGCTCGTAGTGTTGACCGGCGCCTGTGCGGCGACAGGGCGGAAGTCGACGCTGCCGTCCACATCGCTTTGGCTACTCGCGATGCTGTTGACGTCGTCATCATCGACGATGGCTCTCACAGCGGATTCAATAGCGGGCTTCGCTGCGTACGAAGTCCAGGGCATCGGCGATGACACAGCAGCCGTGTCCGCAGGCTTCGCCACAAACGAAGGCGGTTCCCTTTCGTGCTCTTGACCATCGCCCTCTTCGTCACTCGCCCTGTCGGATCCGTTCGACGGTGCGCGGGTCGTTCTCGCGGCGGCAGACTTCCCCGCTACGACCGTCGTTTGCTGCTCGTCGTTGGATTCGTCGTGTTCGTCTTCCTTGAACGCATCGTTCGTCGCTTCTTCGTCTTCGTCTTCATCTTCGTCTGAACCACTGGCGTCGCGTCGACGGTACGTCTGTTGTCGTTGATCCGTTGTCTTGTCGGCTTTCCTCGGCTTCTTGGAGGCCTCGCCCGACGAATCCAGCGAAAAGTCCTCCTCATCGAAACTCATCTCGAGCCGTCGCGACCG
Organism: Pythium pyrilobum; assembly: GCA_023335905.1. Lineage (NCBI taxonomy): Eukaryota > Oomycota > Peronosporomycetes > Pythiales > Pythiaceae > Pythium > Pythium pyrilobum. Next base: position 350 of record JAADVV010000117.1, on the reverse strand, counting down.
CGCACTGGGTCACCTCCGCATCAGCTACCACTGTAAACCTCTCCATGTCGCTACAATAGACGCAGGCGTCGTACCTCGCGGGCGTCTTCGCCGCCGCCGGGGTCTTGGTCGAGTACTTGGACAGGAAACTCTTGGCTTTGTCGAGCGCGTTCGACCCAGCGCCACCCCCTCCTCCTCCTCCTCCTCCTCCTCCTCTTCCTCCTCCTCCTCTTCCTCTTCCTCCACTCTTTACACCTGCAGCCATGGACCCTCCGCTCCGTCCACTCGTATCTCTTCTAATAGCTGACTCCCTCTTGCCGCGGGAGTCGTCTGAGTCGCTGAGGCTGATGTCGCTGGCGCTGTCTCCACCG
>JAADVV010000116.1:0-26671 GCA_023335905.1 Pythium pyrilobum | reverse complement strand
CGGGGGGGGGAGGGGAGGGGAGCGAGGACGGAGGAGCGGCTCTGCTTGGCACGCGCAAGCACCTGCCGGCGGCTCGGGATGATGCCCGCCGAGGCGTTCCGACGTGGAGGATTCGCGGGCGATGACGGCGACGACGTGGTCGGAAGCCATGATTCGCCGTAATTACCGGTGAACATGATGAGCTGCTCGTAAAAGATCGAAGAATAGTGACGTCACGAAAGCTTTCCGATAAATTACACATCCGGACGGTTTTTCACAGTTCGGTACTGTAGCAAGGTTGATACCGGTACCGTCGGCCTCGACTCGAACTGGGACCGGTATTTATACCGGTATCAACTTTGCACTTGCCCCAATTTGGAGCCCAAACGCTCTGTCACAGAGTCTGTGGGGCGAACGTCGAGGAAGGAGAAGACAGCAGAAGCGGGGTAGGGGCCGTCTTCCCGCCCCGTTTTTTGGCACCCAACGCCCAAGGCACAGTTCGCCCATACATATTGTTTGGGTCGGGGGCGCGGGTAGGGGTACTGATCTGCTGGACGTGTCGCTGAAGGTCTGGTGACGACCCTCGCGCGAGTGACATCTTTGTTTCTTTCTGCGCTTTCCGCCCGCAATCAGCCACATTTCCGTCACTACTGTGGACTCATACTCACGGACGGCCCGAGCGATTCGATCCGCTGCGCGACGGCGACGGGAGCGACGACAGAAGCGGTGGGGACGATACGCCCGCACTGAGTTGACCAGCGACGCCGTCTCCCACGGACACGGGGATGCCCAGGACTGAACGACAGGCAGCCGCGCTCTCCTCCTCCCGTGACCGACGTAATACGCCCGTACTGGAAGACCAGTCGTATTTCAACAGCCCCAACAACTCGAACGCCGGCGTCTACTTGATGGAGCACACCGGCAGCACGGACACGGGCGTCAACATCCCTGGCCGCGGCGTGCCGCAGTTTTACCAGCAGCAGAACTCGGGCGGCGACGCCGACGCGCGCTTCATCCGCACGCCTTTCGGCCACAACGACAGCAACATGAGTTTCCGCCGCGTGCCGTTCACGCCCAACGAGTACACCAACGAGAGTATGGTCGGAAGCGTCGCGCACCAGCAGCCACACCTCACGCCGCGCACTACGGGCCACAACAATGTCATCCGCGTGATCAACAAGGACATGACGGCCCAGTTCCGCGGCCGCGCGCAGTCGGTGCCGCACACCAAGATCCGGTGGTTCGAGAACAAAAAGTCGCAGCTGCTCGGCTGCTGTCTGGCCATGGCCTTCTTGGGCATCACCATCGCCATGTACAACTACCGCTGGACGGGTCTCATCGCCGGCTCGGTGACCACCATTCTCTGCAGCAGCGCCGTCGTGGTGACCCACTTCCGCAAGAAGCAGTGGCACCAGCACCCGAACCCGATCGTGCACAACCGCTCGGTGCTCGGCATCTTCTTCGCGATCTGCTTGCTGCTCAACATCGCCATCGACTACCAGCCAGACGATGCCAAGTCGCGTAACGACTGCCGCAAGCTCGCGGGCGTGACCGAGTTTTTCTTCTTCACGTCCGAGGCTTGGGGTCTCATGATGGCCTGCGATCTCTTCTTCTCGCTCACGAGTCCGTTCACGAGTTACAAGTACCTCATGCGGTTCTACCACTTCTGGTGCTGGCTCGGCGGCATCGTCATGGCGAGCATTGCCTGGTCAGTCACCGACGCCGGTGGCTTCTTTACAGTCGACGGCCAGTCCATCAAGTACAACGGCGACCGTGATCTGCTCGTCGGCTTTTGTCTCGCGTCGTCGCGTGTGTGCTGCGAGAGTACGGATAAGTGTGAAGAAGGTCTCGATCAGTGCGAGGACGCCGACTTCCTCAACACCCAGAAGTGGTACGTCGCGGCCCCACCAGACACACTCTTTGGATGTAGGGATACCTAATGGACTCAGCTAACACATGTGCCCGATTGCAGGCCGTGGATTCTGATCTACATCTTCGTCATCATCGTGCTGCTCGTCTCGGTCAGCGTGCTCACGCTCGCGTGGCATCGCCTGTACCTCCGCGGCGTGCCGAAGACCTACAACATGCGTCTCCGCGTGCTCAACTACGTTTCCTTGTGCGTGGCTTGATCTCGAATCCGACCACCCGCTGCTTCTTGTCAACTGACGTTACCTGTTGTGTACCTCCATTAAGCTTCACGGGTGCCTACGTCTTTTACTGGCTGCTTTTGTTGCTCATGTACATGTGCGCGTACTTCATGTCCACCAAGAGCGTGACCAAGAACGGCGTCTCCGAGGGTGGATCCAACGAAGCTATCGCCCAGGTGCTGCGCCAAATCGTCGCGTTCCTCATTGGTGCTAAGGGGTACCTCGATTATGTGATCTGGTTCGCTGTCAACAGCATTGAGCAGTACGCGCATCATATTGGAGTCTGCTACCCTCCTGCCGTATTGATCAAGACTTTACCTCGTCTTTGCATAGGCGTTCGGGTGATCGTGCGAACCGTGGCCAAGAATCTGCGGACGTCGATGTTGACCTGAGCCCGCAGACGAACGCGGCCTTGCGCTCGGAGATCCTGTACTACACGACGTCCGGCATCAAAGAATCCGTCCGCGCTGTGACCGATGAGCTTATCACGATCCCGATCTCAGGCGAGGGCGAGAAGGTACGGTTGGTGTGGCTGCTGGCTGGCCTGTCTGTGCGGCCTCTGATCTCGTCCATAACCATGCTCTCGTAGGGGAAACACGTGAAGTTCTGGTCCTTCTGCCCGGCGTCTTTCCGCAACATTCGTCTCACGTACGGCATTGGTGATGCCGAGTACATCAGTCTCTTCAGCGCCACTACGAAGGAACAGATCAGCGAAGGCCGCAGCGGTGCCTTCATGTTCTTCACCGGTGACGAGCGGCTCATTGTGAAGACCATGTCGCCTGAGGAGTGCAACTTCTTACGCAAAATCGCGCACAACTACGAGGGATACATGACGACCAACCGGAACACTCTGCTCACGCGCTTCTACGGTTGCCACGCGGTGTCGCTGTACGGAAAGATGTACTACTTCGTCGTCATGGGGAACCTGTTCGCGGACACGCAGGTGGTGCACCACCGGTACGACATCAAGGGGTCGTGGGTGGACCGTAACGCTAAGGTGCCGAAGCCTGGAGACAAGATCACGTGCCGATACTGTAATGCGTCGTACACGTTCGGCAGCACGAGGAACCAGGAGTGCGGTGACGGCCTCAACTTCCACGAGCCGAACATCGTGCTCAAGGACAACGACCTGATGATGAAGATCCGCATCGATGGACGCCAGGCGCACAAGATCTACGACCAGATCCACAAGGACAGTGACTTCTTGTGCGACCAAGGTATCATGGATTACAGTTTGCTGATGGGAGTGCAGAGCTCGGAGTACTTCGTTGACACATCCGACGTGACGACGACAAGAAACCCGTCGACGATGACCAAGAACGGCCAGGACGAGACGCTTTACACGCAGCTCGCGACAAGTGTGTCAGGTCCGTCGCTCTACCACTTCGGTATCATCGACATCCTGCAGCAATGGTGCGGATTTTTCGAACGAGTTTGCTCTGTGCGGGCGAGTCTAGTTGTGAGCTTAAATTTTCTTTTTTGTGATACAGGACGTTTCAGAAGAAGATGGAGCGGTTCTACAAGGTTAACTTCAAGCGGAAGGACCCGGACGGCGTGTCAGCCATGCCCCCCAAGCCATACAAGTTCCGCTTTCAGCAGCGGATGTCGCGCATCTTCGGGTTGGGCTCGCAGACGCGGTCGAACGCGCCCGCGTTCCACCTCAGCCATCCGGCGCTCATCGACGTGTTCGACCAGTCAGACTTCATGACGACGCAGCGCCCAGGTACGTTCACCAGTGCCGACGATATGCGGCCGCCGCCGAATGGCTTCGTGCCCGCGGACCAGTTCAACACCATGAACGGTGAGCAGAGCGAGTATCGCTTTGCATGAGTGTGCCGTTGTGCTCGATTCGAAGAAGAGTTCTGCAATGCGTGGTGTAGCCTCCATAGACGACACGGAGACGTCTATGAACCAAATTCCATTTCCATTTTCATATCCGGTTTGGGTTTCCTGACGTGTAATATTAGTGACATGTAGTGATGGCACAGTTGCGGGGTTTACTATTCACCAATCGCATTGACAATCACATGATTTCAGCCAATCATACCAATACCCGTCATGCCGGGACCCTTGGGTTTTCCCGACATCACACCTCGCAGGCAGCCGATCCGATCTCTAAGAATCCCCGACGCAAGCATGAAGGTGCGTGCCCGCGCGGCGGCTGAGCACGACGCAGCGCGGCCACTGCAGCACCGCACTGACTATGTATCGTCCGCAGTCCGCAGCGCCACTCGTCAAGGCCATTTTTGTGCTGGACAGCGACGGAAACCGCGTCTGCGCCAAATACTACGATAAGTCGTACCCGTCGGCCAAGGACCAGCTCGCGCTCGAGAAGAAGATCTACCTCAAGACCAAGAACTCGAACCCACGCCTGGAAGGTGTGGAGTGGGAGTCCATTGCATGGTAATCGGAGGGGGGTAGTGACTGTGTACGCGACCGTCTTTCTTTTGTGGCGCGCAGCGGACATCATCCTCATGGAGAACATCGTCAGCGTCTTCCGCTCGGGATCGGACGTCACCATGCACGTCGTCGGCTCGTCGAACGAGGTGGATGCCCCGCTGGATGAGTCTCTCTTACATGAGCGCTATCCACAGACGCTAACGTTATTCCTCCCCCCGCTTGATGTTGCGTCTAGAACGAGATCATTCTGCTGAGTGTGCTCGACGCGACCTTCGAGACGGTGAGCGGCCTGCTCAAGTGAGTACTTTTTTTTTGACGCGGCGGCTTCTCCACCGTCAACTCAACAACTAAATGATACAATGTGCAGGGGGCGCCTCGACCGCCACGTGCTGCTGGACAACATCGAGCTCGTGCTGTTGACGCTCGACGAAGTCGTCGACGGAGGGTACGCGCGTCGCCTGTTGGCTTCGTCTGGATCATCCTTTCGTCTCACGTTGCTTATCTCTGTGTGTGAATGTATGCAGAATGATTCTGGAAATCGACACGCCTTCGATCTCCAACCGCGTGCTCATGCGGGTGCGTTGTGATTCTGGTACCCCTTCCAGTAGACAGCGAACGGATCTCATCACCGACACGATTGCATTGCATCGCAGGGCATCGACAACGAAGTGCCGATCAGCGAGCTCACGATTTCGCAGGTGAGTCAGCTTTGTCTTCGCTCCGCTCCCCTCCTGTCCGCTCCTCTCCTGTAACACCTCCTTTGTCCATTAGGCCTTTGCATCCGCGCGCGAGCAATTCTCGCGCTCGTTCCGCAGCTAAGTCGTCGTATCCCCTCACCGTGTTTTGGCACGCGGACGCAGATCTTGTCTCTGTGCCAATATACCACCTTGTTTTGATAAAACCTATCCATCCGGGTTTTCTGCTTGGTGTGCGGCTCTCACACACCTCACTCACCGAAGGACTGCGCCGCTGCACTGCACTTCACTCGTCGACGCGCAATCACCACTCCGCTCCGCTCCCCTCCAATGCTCGCTCGCGCGCTCCGCTCCGCCGCTGCCCCCACGCGCCGCTCCGCTCTCCTCGCCTCGGCGCAGCGCGGCTTCGCCTCGTACCCGCCGCATGAGGTCGTTGGTCTGCCAGGTGAGTTCCGTCCGCTGCGCGAGGCCCACAAGACGCTCCGGTACTGACGTTGGCCTCTCTCTCTCTCTCTCTCTCTCTCTCTCTGCGTGTGTGGAATCATCCAGCGCTCTCGCCGACGATGGAGCAGGGCAACCTCGCTAGCTGGCGCCTCAAGGAGGGCGACAAGATCTCGGCCGGCGATATCATCTGCCAGATCGAGACGGACAAGGCCGTCGTCGACTACGAGGCACAGGACGACATGTTCCTCGCCAAGATTCTCGTGCCAGAGGGCACCGAGGGCATCGCCGTCGGCCAGCCGATCATGGTTACGTGCGAGGACGAGGACCAGCTCGAGGGCCTCAAGGACTTTAAGGTCGAGGAGACCGCCGCCGCGGTCGCACCGCCGGCGCCGAAGGCCCCCGAGGAGATCCCGCCGAAGAAGGAGCAGGTGCCAGTGGACCCGGCCTCGAATGCGCCGGTCGTGCCGCAGGACTTCCTCGTGACGGCGCAGACCACGCAGAAGAACACCACCGGCACGCCGGTGCCACCGGCGCCTGCCGCTCCCGCGCCCAAACCAGCGGCCGCTCCTGCCGCTGCCCCTGCGTCGCCGGTGCAGTTCGCGGAGAAGTGGGGCCACGGTTTCAAGAAGAGCCCGATCTCGTTCAGGTGCGAATACTCTGCCGTTCGCTAGTGGCGGTTGTGGATGGAGACTGATCTTTGTGCGTGTATGACGTTGCAGCCTCACGAAGAAGCAGCAGGCGTACGTCGACCTGTACGGCATCACGGGCACCACGCCGGTCTCCAAAAACTAGACTCCCGCTTCGCCGCCTTCTTTCCCCGTATACAAACCCGCGCCGTGGTCTCATATATTTTGTGACTGCGATTACCGACTCGTTTTAAAGTTTTTCTCGCCCATCTGCGTTGGCAACTATACCACTACAATTGTGCTAGTAGTAGGAATGGACTCTCCACCACTACTCGACGTGGATGGTCATCGAGTGGACCTTCTCCAAGTGGTTGAACACGCCGAGCGCGTCGACTGTGAGGAAGTCAAAGAGACCGGGGTGCTTGGCGTCCAGCGCCTGGTACTCCTGGAGGTCGACGACGTTGTTGTTGTCGAGATCGGCCTCCTCGAATGTGCTCTCCACGATGCGCGCGATCTGGTCGTCCGAGAGGAAGATGTCGACCTCTGCCGAAGCGTCAGAAACAATGGCTCGACCAGGTCAGCGTCTCCACTATAGAGGGACAGACGGTCAGCGCGACCGCACTCACCTTTGCACTCCGCGAGACACGATCGCAGCAGGTCGGTCGTGGTCTGCTTGGTGATGTACCCCTTGCCTTCGGCGTCCAGCAAGTGGAACGAGAGCAGCAGTTTCTGCTCGCGGGTCGCCTTCTGGCTGAGCACCGAGAGGCCGCGGATGAGGTCGTCAAAGTCCACCTAACGCCAGACAACACACACAAGCATGCATGAGCACAACATATCCTTTTACGCAACTGTACCTCTGATGAAGTCACCGTACCATTCCCTTGCCAGCCATGTCAAAGATCGCGTAGAGGCGGTTGACGTAGAGGCTCGAGGTGGACGTCCCGAGGACGCGGTAGAACTCGTCCTTGGGGATCGCGATAAGCTCGTCCTCGCGCTGGCCGAGCAGCGCCGCGAGGTGCGAGCGGATGGCTTCGATATCCTGCGGCGAGAAGATGGTCGTGATGTCCACCATGCTCAGCTTGCTCTCAAGCAGCGGGTGCATCTTGGGCTGCGCGGGCGGCGGCGGAGGGGACGCGGCGGCGGGGGGCGGCGCGCGGTACTGCTGCTGGGCGGTCGCGGGAGCCGGCGGGGGAGCGGCAGCGGAGGGGACCTGCGCGGCGGCGTCGGAGGAGCGCGTCGTCTTGCTGGGCGTCGGGGCGCTGGAGCTCCCGCGCTGGTGCTTGCCTTGCTTGTTCCCCATTCTCCTGCGTGATGGGACTGACAGTCGTTTGACTTGCGATCTGGTTTCTTTAGTGCTCGGCAGTGGGGCCAATGACATCGAATCTACAGAGATACCTACCGTCCACTAAGTACGCGTTGTTTCACGAATGCGAATTTAGCAGCGGCTCCATTTCGCGTCGCTGGTCTGTGATTGGTCGCTCCCGTATAAAGCTGGAGAGACACGCGCGCGGCCGCCACTCGCATTGTTCTAGCGCCGCGACCGTGGGTACGTGCTGCTGCTGCCGCCGGCGCATGGCTGTGGACAGGCGGCTTCAACTTGAAGCGGCAACTGACCGCACCATGCGCCTCCGCTGCGTGTACTGTGCTGCTGCGTGTGCCTGTGCTTAGAGTGAGAAGATCGCAGCAGTATCACGGACGCATTCCAACATTCGACACCAAGAATCCAAGTTCCTCCTCTCCCCCACGAGCCAAGCATGCCGCTCCACACGACGACGCGCATTGAAGGCGACGAGATGCCTGTGTTCGCACTGCCCGAGCCCGTGAAGGAGGCGCTCACGCTCATCGAAAGCGCGTCGCCGCTCGTCACGTCGGAGGGGTTTGCCAAGCTCTCCCACGCGACCTTTAACCACCGTACGTTTCTGCATGGACTCGCAGTCTTCGCTGCATTGATCGCTGTGCTCACAAGACTTTCGTGGTGTAGCTATGTGCAAGGAAACTGCTGGCGAGGCCGGCGCCATCCAGGCGATCGCCACAGCCATGGCGCGCAATCTGGAGAACGCGTCCGTACAGGAGGACGGCTGCCACGCGCTGCGCAACGTCGTCTTCCGCTGCGAGCCCAACCTGGAGTTTGTGCGCGAACAGGGCGGCATTGACGCGGTCTTCAACGCCATGAAGAAGCACCCGGAGAACGAGGCTCTCCAGGCGGAGGGCTGCTGGGCTCTCGTCGTGTTCTGCTCCAACCACGGTGCGCAGACTCCCGGATTAGCCCCCTGGACGTTGTGCTCATGTAGTACTGTATGTATATGTGCCTCTGCAGACGACAACGTCGCGGTCGCCAAGCCGTACCTGTCGATCGTCGAAAGCGCCTTGCAGACACACGCAAACAACGCGGACATCACGAGCAAGGGCCGCTTCCTGCAGGCGCTGCTCGCGTGAACCTACTACTAGTTCGATGATGATCATGTTTTCATCATCCACTTCCATGCGTCGTAGTAGTAACACGTGTAGATGTGACCAAGCCAATCCATTTCAAACGAATCAAGCCGAAAGACAATGTGCAAAACTCTTGCGGCGCTTGTTGCCGACCACGGGCGACGACATCCACACTACGCGCGCGTTTCCCACGTGCCGTATCCCGTCTGGCTCTTGAGAAGGCCGTACTCGGGGTGCTTGTGGCGCTTGTGGATCGACTCCAGCTCCAACAGGCTGAGGAAGCTGGCACAGAGCCCGATGACGCAGCCGATGCCGAACGGCGCGATGCACGCGCGGAAGGAGAAGAGCACGGACATTGGGTCCATGAACTGCAGCGTGGACGAGAAGAAGAGACCCGCGGCGGAGAGCAGGCTCAGTGCTGAGATCAAAACAGCACAGAACGAGTTAGACAGGTAGACGATAGACAGAACAAGCCACATACACACGACCGCCTAGCTCACCTGTGACCCACGTCTCGAGACGGTCGAGGTGCCACGAGAACCAGCGGTGGACGACCTCGACGTGCGCCAAGTAGGCGCTGAGCATGAGCAGGAACGAGCCGAGGAAGAACGGCACCCAGTACCCGACAATGAGACTGCCATCCGTGCGGCTCACCGAGATGATGCCATAGTTCTCTCCTGGGTCCGCACGCAGGAGCAAGACGCAGCGCGCAAACACGTAGAGGAACGACCCGATCACGCCGAAGGTGGCGTTCCAAAAGTCGATGCGGCTCGGGAAGAAGCCGACGAAGCGACGGTGCAGCACGGGCTCGAAGCCGTGGAAGTACTCGTCGAGCCAGATCTCGAGGTTGTGGCACGAGTTGATGACCTCAAAGTAGCTCAGCGCGTGGGTCACGAGCAGGCAGAGCGCGCCGCCGAGCAGCGGCACGTCGACGAGCAGGTGGATCTGCGTGGGGACGTCACGGTGGGACAGCACCTCGCCCATGAAGCCCACGAGCAGCAGCGTGTACGCCGCCGAGCCCGTGATGCCGCCCCAGTAGCTGAGCGAGAGCGGCTTCCAGTGCTGCGCGTGCCAGGCGCGGTGGAGCGTCGTCATCATCTTGCGGTGCGCGCGCGAGGACCAGACGATGCGCTTCTGGTCGTTCGTGACAAAGTCGACGAGCGTGGGTGAGAACGCGTCGACGCCGTAGTAGATCGAGTGGAGCGTGTCCACGGACGGCACGATGAGCTCCTCGGACGCGAGCCGCGGGCGCGTGGGCGACGACATGGCCGTGGAGCCGGAGGAGCTCGCGGGCGACGACGGCGACGACAGCGTCGGCTTGAGCGTGTCATACTCGAACTTGGGCTTGGCAAGGGACTTGGCCGGCTTGCCCGAGAGCAGCGGCACGGCCGCGCGGTCGCCGTTGCTCCAGGTCATGGCGGAGCGGAGAGTCGCGTCGGCAGGCGGAGAACCAAAAGTGAGGGCCGCGAAGGGGAAACCACCGCTCGCTCGTCCAGCCAAGTGGTCACAGAGCAGAGCAGAGCTGAGGAATGGATCCCTCCCTGACTTGCTGGCGCCAGCGGCCCTCCGAGCAGTTGCCGTTTTTTTTTTTTTATACACCCATGTAAGGCCCCAAAGGCAGGCAGACAGAGAAGGGGATCCACAGAAAAAAAAAGAAAGAAAGATCGAAGTGGAGCGGACGGGGACGCCGGCCTCCCCTCCTCTCCTCCGCACGCTCGATAGCCTGCGAACTTCCCAGTGGCCGCTGCTGCGGCCAGCCGCCTGCTGGGCTGCTCAGCAGTCAGGCGCCGCGGCGGCCAAATGGCGGCTCGGCAGATGGCGCATGTAATGTTTACCGGAGGAGAAGGGGAGGGGACGGGGAGAGGCAAGCTTGTCCCCCGCGATCGCAAACTTGGCAGCCGCCACTTCCGTTTCTCTACGTATGGTACTGGTGTACAGTATGGAGCGGAGCGGAGTGGACGTGACGTCCGCTCTTCGAAGCGAAGCGATCTTCGAGGGAAAGGGGGACGCCGGAAAAAAAAAAAATTCGAATTTGCCCGGGACCATCACTCCCGAGTCCGGTATCCTGAAGCAGTGATCTGTAGTACTATCGTTTCTAAGAGGCCATTCTGGTCAGCAGACTCTCCACCCAAATGGACATGCACCGTCCGATCGGCGGCGACGAGTATGACGCGCAGCGAGGCGCGCTGACGGCGAACCGCTGGCGCGAGCCGACCGCCGACGCGTCTCTCTTCCCGTGGGGAGAATCCGCGGGCGTGTTCTCCTTCGGCCAGGTCCGTTCGTTCGAAGGGGTGTGATGCGCTAGGATCGTGTGGAGAAGAGGACGCGCCTTTGCTTACTACGTATCAGAACTCGTATGGAGAGCTAGGCCACGGCGACGTCAGCGACCGCGCGTCACCCACGCGCGTAGATATAGACATCGACGTGGAGATCGTCGACGCAGCATGCGGCAATGAGCAGACGACGCTGCTCGGCGGTGCGTGGCTGCTTGAGGAACTGGTGCATGCTGGAGTCAGCTGACGCGTCCGATACTGGTCGACTCGGCAGCGAATGGGCAGGTCTACGCGTGCGGGTACAACGACAGCGGCCAGTGCGGCGCCGCGACCATCGAGCGCATGCTGCGCCCCACGCGAGTGACCGCTCTCAAGGACAAGAAGGTGGCGCGCGTGTTCGCTGGGAACGGCAGCGAGCACGTCGCCGTGCTCACGGGTGCGAGTTGTCCAGCTGTGCGTCGTCGCTTTGGCTCTGGTTGTTCGCTTACACGGTCTCGCTCTCCGTGCTGGTAGAGTCGGGCGCGCTGTACACATTCGGCTTCAACAGTCGCGGCCAACTGGGCCACGGCACGACGACGACGAGCGTCGCGCAGCCCACGCTCGTGCAGGGGCTCGCAGGCAAGCGCGTCGTGGACGTCGCGTGCAGCTACTTCCACACGGTCGTCGTGACCGCGGAGGGTGAGCTCTTCGCGTGCGGCCGAAACGACTTTGGACAGCTCGGCACTGGGGACGGAGCCGACTACAGCGTGCCGACGCTCGTGGCGGTGCTGCGAGGGCAGCTCGTGCGTGCCGTGTCATGCGGCCAGCACCACACGGTCGTCGCCGTCGCGGGCAGAGGACTCTACGCGTTCGGCAAGAACGACCACGGTCAGTTGGGACTGGGAGAGGCCTCTGGCCCCGTGCTGGTGCCCACGCGAGTGGGCGGCGACCTGGAGGACGCCTCCATCACGAGCCTCGCGTGCGGGTACTACCACACGGTCGTCGTCACGGAGAGCGGTCGCGCGTTTTCGTTCGGCCGGAACGACTATGGCCAGTTGGGGCTCGGCCACAAGCGCCACGTCGTGTCGCCGACGGCCATCGACTCGCTGGCGCGCGTGCGCATCGTCGACGTGGCGTGCGGCTGCTACCACAGCCTCGCGCTCTCAGACGACGGCAAAGTGTACCCGTTTGGGCGCAACAACCACGGCCAATTGGGGCTCGAGACGTCGGTGGACTGCGTGGCGCCGCAGATCATCCCGACGCTGCGCAACGCTTTCGTCAAGAAGGTCGCCGCTGGCTTTTACCACTCGGTGTGTCTCGCCGCGCCATCCCCGGCGGCCGCCGCGTCGCAGCGGTCGACGCTCAGCTCGGATCTTCGACGCATGCTCAACAACCCACTGCGCAGCGACGTCACGTTCGTCGTCGAAGGTGCGCCTCTCTACGCGCATAGCTGCATCCTCATGGCGCGGTGCGAGCCGCTCGAGAAGATGCTCGACGGCCGCACCAAGGACAGCTCGCTGCCGCAGATCGACGTGCCCGATTGCTCGGTGCGCACCGATGCATGCTCCTTGTGTCGCTGGCTGGCTGGGAGGCGCTGACGAATACTACTCGCTCTGTGGTTCCGCTTCAGCACGAGGCGTTCTCGTCCCTGCTCGAGTTTTTGTACACGGATCAAGTGGCGGCGCTCGAGAAACCCAACGTAGACAGCGGGCTCCTGCTCGAGCTCATGGGTCTCGCAGACCAGTACCTCGTGGAGGCGCTCAAGAGGTAAGCGCAGCCTCCTCCTGAGGTGGCCAGCGAGTTAGCCTTGCACTGGACTGACGAGTCGCGCGCGCGTGTGTGTGTGTGTGTGTGTGTCTTGACGTTCGGTCGCTTGCGAAGACTCTGCGAAGACGCGCTCGTGCGGACCATGAGCGTCCAGAACGTGTGTCTCCTGTTACAGGTGAGAGCGTGTTTGCTTTGGCGACCGAGCCATGCTGCCATCCGCGTACTCATGCGTGTCTGTCTCTCTCTCAACTGACCCAGGCCTCCCAGTTCAGCGACGCGTTCCAGCTAAAGCGGCGGTGTATGGCGTTCATCCTCGATCGCTTCAGCGACGTCATCTCTACGCAGGCGTTTGTGGGTCTGCCACCGGCGCTGCTGCAGGAGGTGCTGCTCATGGCGGCCCGCAACGGCGTGACCATCCCCAACCAGAACCGCCACGTCGACGGTGGCGACGACCGTCATGGTGATCTTGGATAAGCAAGCGGTTTCTATTGCAAAAGGCATGGTGAATAATGGAGCCTAGCTCAGCTCCGAGAGCATGCTCACGGGGCTCTCCAAGTACGTCTTCCACTGGTTGGAGAAGCGCGCCATGGTCGCGCCGTCCAGCACGCGGTGGTCCCCGCTCCACGAGACGTTCATGAGCCGCACGGGCACGACGCTGCCGTCCTTGGCGAACCGCGGCAGCGTCTGGATCTTCCCAACAGCGCCGATCGCGACCTGCGGTGTCATGATCACGGGGCCGAGGTATGTGCCGCCGATTACACCGATGTTGGAGAGGCTGTCGAAACGAGCACAAACCCAAACGCGTTAGTGACGCGGCAACGCATGGAGATGCAAAATCGCGCACTTAAACAAACGTACGAGAACGTGCCGCCTGTGAGGTCGGCAACGCCGAGCTTGCCAGCCGACGCGAGCTGCTGCAGGCGGTTCAGGTCTGCCGCGATCTCGAGAATGCTCTTGGACTGGACAAACAAACGTGGCCGCGTCAGTCAATGCGAATCAGCCGAGGGAAAGCAGGCGCGGCAGCACGCGTACCTCGACGTTCTTGATGTTGGGCACGATGAGTCCCGTGGGTGTGTCCATCGCGAGCGAGATGTTGTGGGCTGCGACCATCGTGACGTACGTTTCGTCCGCGCTCACCGTCGCGTTGAGACTCGGGTAGTGCTTAAGCGCGAGCGACGTGGCCTTGATCATGAACGGCATGAACGAGAGCTTGATGCCGCGCTCCAGCGCGAGCGGCTTGAGGTCTTCACGCAGCTTGTGGAGAGCGTCCATGTCAACCTAACGCGCAATCAGATCAGCGTGAGTCTCTCGCCGTGACCCGCAGAGTAAGCGCCTTGTCCATCGCATCGATCACCAAACGCACCTCGTCAGCGTAGCCAAAGTGAGGAATCTTGAGCGCCGCGTTCATGGACTTGACCATCATCTTCTGGATTGCTTTTGGTGGCAGAAACCAAACAGTCACGGGGTTAGCAAGTGCCTACAACGAACGAGACTGCAGGCAAAGCCGGGAACGTACGCGTCAATGGCACGATCGTATCTTGCTCCAAGTACGTCGGGATCGGCGCGGTGGTGCCGCCGGCATGCGAGGCCGCAGTAGGCAGAGCCGCCACGGCGGCAGCAGCGGTGGAGGCAGGTGACGGCGCGGCCGCGAGCACACGGATGTACTCGAGCAGGTCCTCCTTCAGGATCCGGCCCTGGGGACCCGTGCCTTCGACGTCGTGGAGGTCGATACTGTGTTCCTTCGCGAGCCGTCGCACGGACGGGGACGTAAGCAGCTTCTCGTCGTGACGGACGAACAGCGCAGGCGCAGCAGCAACGGGCGCGGCAACAATCGGCGCCGCGACGACGGGCGTGGGCTTGGCGTTCACGGGCTTCGGAGCCGCCGCAGAAGGCGCCACAACGGGCGTCGGAGCCTTGCGCGACTGCGCCGGCTTGGTGCTCTCCTGCGCGGACGCGGCCGTGGCCTCGTCGACGTCAATGTCGATGAGCGTGGAGCCGACCTGCGCCATGGCGCCGACGCCGTAGTGGATCTTGGTGACGACGCCGTCGTAGCGGCTCGTGATCTCGACTGTGGCCTTGTCGCTCTGCACTTCGCACACGTTCTGGAACTGCTTCACGGGCTCGCCCTCCTTGACGAACCACTGGAGCACCTCGACCTCGGCGATGCCCTCGCCAATGTCGGCGAGCTTGAACGGGATCTGCGGCAGCGCGGCGGCGGCACTGCGGTGGAAAGAGGCGACGCGCGCGTTGCCGTTGGCGACCGAAGCGACGCGACGCATCACGGCGAGCGAGCGAGGCAGCAGCACCATATTCACAGACGAAGAGAGGGAGGAGGAGGCGTTCGTCCACACAGGCAATTGCCGAGTGAGCAGCACATGGAGCTGCTGGGGGACGGAAGGCAAGAACGTGCCGCTTCGAATAAAGCGCCGTCCGATTCAACATGGTCATAACAAAGGGGTAGGGCAGTCTGAGGAAGGGGAAGGGCTGCAGACGAACACGGCTGACGGCACATCAACCAGCCTGTTATTAGAGTGGGATCTTTGATGTGACGGCATCGAGTGCCGTCAAAAACCGGGACCAAAAAAGGGAGGCGGATACGATTAGCATTATTGGCCTAGCTTAGTATCTGAACCATCTCGCCCTCGAGCTTGGCAAAGCGGTCGAGGGCTGTGTCGTAGATGGCGACGTGGGCGACGATGGGGCGCGCGGCTTCGTCAAAGTGCAGCGCGTCGTCGACATTGAAGGAAGCAAAGCCGGCGTCGCGGCAGAGGAGACCGTGGTGCGCGCGGAAGGCGCCACCCAGCGCGGCCGAGTTGCCGCTGTCGCGCAGCCGCAGCACGGGCACGCCGAACACGTCGGCCAGCACCTGCAAAAAGCCGCCGCTCGCGGCGCCGCCACCCGTTGCGATGAGTCGCTTGGCGTTGTGGATGCCGAGACGCTCGGCGTGGAGACGCAACGATAGGCACTGGCTCTCGGTGATCGCGCGCACCTTGGCGGCTGATGAAAGCTGCGACGCGTCCTCAACGACGGCGTCCGTACTGTTGAAGAACACGACGCCAGCCTGTATCGTCAGCGGCGTGATCTCTGGGTCGCGCAAGAAGAAGCCCACAGTGCCGCCGTTACCCGGTGCGGTCTCACGCAGCAGCGCCTCAAAGTCGCTCCAGTTGGACGCGGCACACTCGTCGCGAATGTCCTCTCGGGCGAGCGCACCGTTCTTAAAGCAGATCATCGCCATCAATGCCTTTGGGTCGACAGGGTTCAGGAAAAAGTGTCCCTCGTCCTTCGCGCGCACCATGTCCAGCGGCTCCACGACGGCCATCAGCGTGGACGACGTCCCGAGCGACACGGCGATGTCTCCGACCTGCGAGAGACCGATCCCCGCGAGCGTGCACGGGTTGTCCCCAGAGAATGGGACGACCTGGCAGTCGGGCGAGAACCCAAACTTGCGCTGGAAGAAACGGTGGATGGCGCCGAGCGTTTCGTGCGGAGCGACCACGTCGCGTCCGAGCATGTCGAGCAGCACACCCTCCGCCTCACCGTCCGCTCGCTTGGCGTGCTTGACCGTCGCGCTGACGAGCTCAGGCGACCACTTGTGGGTGCGCAAGTCCAAGAGGTTCATGCCAGAGCCATCGCTCGCGTCGATGGGAGCGTAATCACCAACAAGCAGCGACGTCAGCAGCGACGACGCGAGGCTCACGCGTCCCGTGCGGTCCAGGAAGTCCGGGTCGTCGTGGATCTGCTTGGCGATCTGGTTGCCCGTGAAGCGAGGGTACGCTCGCGACCCACTGATCTTGGCGACCTGGTCGGCGCCACCGAGCGACGTCTCGAGCTCGTCGCAGTACTTGGTGGTGCTGCTGTCCATCCAGCTCGGCCCACACTCGAGCGAGAAGGCGCCAGCGTCGCGCAGCGCGTCCACGAGCGGTTTCTCTGTGCTGGCGTCCTCCATGCACTGGCGGAGCGAGAACCCGCGGCGCCAGAACGCGGACGTGTGCTGTTGGGCGCTGCCGCTGATGGCGACGACGTCCTCCAGTTTGAACGTGGCCGCGTGCACCGCTAGCTCCGTGAAGATTCGGTCGAGCGCGTCGACGAGCATGAGCGACGGCACGAGCACGACATTGCGGTCGCGCGTGTCGCGGCGCACGCCGTTGGTCGTCGCGTAGCCTGGGAGCTGCTCGTCAAAGCGCAGCGCGCTCTCGTGGACGACGGCGCGCGTCGCAGCGTCCAGCACCACGGCTGAGATGCTCTGCGTGGAACAGTCGAGCCCTAGCACGAGCCGGGCCATCGCGGATGACGAGGGGATCACCGAGAGAACGGCTTCGTCTCTTGTCTGGGCGAGTGTGGCTGGCGTCAGCCGCGCATGTGCCGTCGGCACCACCCACTGGGGGGCGGGGGGCGACAGATTCGACGAGCGAAGTGATTAGACGGCGGTCTGAGGAAATCTGAGGCTTTCTCTGAGTCCAGCTGGTCATACAAACTTCAAGTAATGGCTTGAACCCCAAGCCCTTTTTTAGTCCTGCCGTCCCGAAATTCAAGTGACGGCAACGTTGAAAAACCCGAGGTTTTACTCCTCGACCCCCGCTTCAAGTCGGCAGATGGCTACTGCAACACGCCGATTAGTGACCGCTATGCAGACGAACACTGCTGCCCGAAATGGAGGAGCTGCTTGCTCACTTCCATTTCGTTCCCTCGACGATGCTCCGCCGCTCCGCCGCCCTCGCGCCCTCGACGCTGCTCGCGCGCCGTCGCCTCTCGTCGGTCGCGGCCGCTGCGCCGCTCGAGACCAAGCAGATGAACCTCTTCACGGCCATCAACGACGCCATGCGCGTGGCGCTCGCGACGGACCCGACGGCCGTCGTCTTCGGCGAGGACGTGGCCTTTGGCGGCGTCTTCCGCTGCTCCGTCGGGCTCAAGGAAGAGTTCGGCGAGGGGCGCGTGTTCAACTCGCCGCTCTGCGAGCAGGTACGTCGTTCCGCATCCCTTACCACGTAGCGTCGTCGCCTCAGCGACTAACGCTCTATATCTGTTCAGGGCATCGCGGGCTTTGCGATCGGCTACGCGGCGACGGGCCGCACGGCCATCGCCGAGATCCAGTTCGCGGACTACATCTTCCCAGCGTTCGACCAAATCGTGAACGAGGCCGCCAAGTACCGGTACCGCTCGGGCGGCGAGTTCGACTGCGGCAAGCTCACGTTCCGCGCGCCGTATGGCGCCGTGGGCCACGGCGGCCACTACCACTCGCAGTCGCCCGAGGCCTACTTCGCGCACACGCCCGGCCTCAAGGTCGTGATCCCGCGCAACCCGATCAAGGCCAAGGGTCTGCTGCTCGCGTCCATCCGCGACCCGAACCCGGTCGTGTTCTTCGAGCCCAAGGCGCTCTACCGCGCGTCCGTCGCGGACGTGCCCGTGGGCGAGTACGTCGAGGAGCTGGGCAAGGCCGACATCGTCAAGCGCGGCAGCGACGTTACCATCGTGGGCTGGGGCGCGCAGATGCGCGTGCTCGAGGAGGCCGTAGGCTACGCCGAGGAGCTCGGCATCAGCTGCGAGCTGATCGACCTGCAAACGATCTTCCCGTGGGACGTCGACACGATCGAGCAGTCGGTGCGCAAGACCGGGCGCCTGATCGTGAGCCACGAGGCGCCCAAGACGGGCGGCTTCGCGGCCGAGATCGCGTCGACCATCCAGGACCGGTGCTTCCTCAGCCTCGAGGCGCCCATCCAGCGGATCTGCGGCTACGACACGCCCTTCCCGCTCGTGTTTGAAAAGTACTACGTGCCCGACGCGCTCAAGAACTTTGAGGCCATCAAGAAGGTCGTCAACTACTAAATATCACCAGCTCTTCCCCTCTCGTTGCACTCTAGTCTCTCTCTCTCTCTCTGCCTTGCACGTGGTTCCTCTTCGTCGTATCTACGTAGCACCGTTCACAACCGCCGCCGCCGTCTCCTCCTGGCTCTTCTCGGTGTTCAGCACCGCCTCGCAGTACTGGCAGAAGAGCTGCGTCTGGCTGAACTCCTCCAGAAAGTCTTCAAAGTTGCTCTTGCGCACGATCGTCGCGACCTCCTCCTGGAGCCGCTCGTAGAATGACTTGCCGGCCACGGGCGCGATGTGGAGAGACGTGAGCTCGCTGCAAATATCCTTGAGGAAGATCTGCGACTCCTGCATCGTCAGCGTGATGATCTTGTCCTCGTCATCCGAGAGTTCGTGCCAGGGCTTGGTGCTCGGCCGCAGGCGATGGTACCGCTGTGCCGCGCCGTGGAAAAGCCGAGAGAGCTCGTCCCCGTGGGGGATCGATTTAGGGTTGATGTGGTGGTCCGCAATGGGCGCCAAGATCACGTTCGCATCGATGTCGAAGAAACACACGTCGGGCCACTCGTCGGTCGACGGCAACGGCTGGCAGCCCACGAGGAAGGGCACGGGCGAGTGGAGAAAGTCGAGCAGGCTAGATGGCAGTTGCGGGATGTACGTCGACTGCCACTGGAAGGGTGCGAGCAGCAGCAGCAACGCCGTGCATGTCCCCGAGACGTGGGCCGAGTCGGCGCCCATGATCACGACCTGCTTCTCTAGCAGCAAATGCGCGAGGATCTTGACGATGTTGGCCGGCGCGAGGAACCGGAGCACGACTCCGACCGACCACCTCTCGGCATCACGTTTCGGGAACTGTAGAGAAAATGCATCATGATGTGGATCTCAGACGGTGGGTCAAAGCGGGCCAAAAGCGAGCAGTGCAGTGACCGTACCTGGTAGTTCATGGCGTAGTCTGGTAGCCGCAGCGTCGACCACTCGCCCGGGTCGCCGATCCGGAGCCGTCGAGCGCGTTGCAGAATCTGATACACAGTAACAATCAGAAGAGATAAGCGTCGAGGTCATGGCCATCTTGCTCAATCTCGATAGCAAGACCCACATCTGCAGACGTCGGTGCGAGGTTCACGGCGGTGGTGTGGGGGAGCGTTAACGATGGAGAAACCGACGGAAACGCGTCGTCGGACGTTTTGCGCGACTTGAGTCGATGGAACCGGAGCTTCAGCGGTCTTGGGGCACTCTTGACGAGCTCCAGTGCGTCCGCGAATGACAAGGACGCGGTCGAGATGCCGTCAATAGCTTCGAGGACGTCGCCGACCTGCACCTGCTCGGCGACTCGAGGACTCGACGGGTGGGTCATCCGAACGACGACGGGTTTCTCGACGACGCAGGCGTTTGATGACTTGTACGACGTGACGTCATCCGAGCTGAAGCTCTTCTTCAGGTTGCTGCTCATCGGATGCGGACTTGATCCCGATGTGTCTTCCTGGGAATCGCCCAATGTCGAGCTGGAAGAGATTGACGGAGCCTCTTCGCTGAGAGAGGCGTCGCCATGGCGATCTGATGTGAGCCCCGAAGACACGGAGGACAGCGCGCTACTGCTTTTGCTGGCGGAGGGGCCGTCGTTTCCGCTCGACGCGTTGGGCTGGCGGCATACGGCAAACTCGACGCCAAGGTCGCTCTCGACAGTTAGCGTGATGTCGTACAGGTCGGCACTGCGGAGGGCGCCAGGGGCTTGCTGTCTGGCAAGCATGTCGTTTTCGATCACGAGGCGCAGCAGCTGCAGTCGATAATGAAAGCACCATGTCCATTGGGTGAGAAAGCGAATTGCATTCGAGGTGGAAAATGGGGCAAAACGTACCGAAAATTGCAGCTTGTAGAACGGGAACTTGCTCGTGAAGCAGTAGCACACGGGCGCGAGATAGCTGACTTCGCCAGATTCTCGACCGCTCTCGCGTTTGGACGCGAACGACGACCCGTAGCTCTCGTGGAGAGGTTCGGAGAGACGCAAGGCCGATCCGTTCGGGCAGCTCGCGCGCTTGGCCCACTCACCGCGAGGACTTCGCGGCGGCTGCGACTCGTCGTCCTCCTTCGTGATCACTTCGCGCATCACGGACACGCAGAACCCATACAGTACCTCTCCCTTGGCGCCCGTGAGACGAAACGTGTACCCGCTGCTTTTGAACGGCTACGTAGTGGCAACATTCAGAGTCACACTTCATAGCCTTCGGGTCCCACGACTAACGGCAGTTCACTCACGTCAAGCGCGTGCTTCTGCAGTAGCTCGGAGTCAGTCGTCCAGATCGATACGGGCGAGCCGAGCAGCGTCGACGCCTGGTGCGGTTTGCATTTCACGACCGGTACGCCCAGGGGGAAACAGAAGTCGGCGATCGTGGGATCTGGCGCGCGGCCAGGACGCTGCATACAGACACACACACAGTTAGAGCGTTCCCCCATCACCAAATGGCACAACCAGCACACTACACTGGCTCCACGCACCTGAGCAAACTCGTAGAACACGCGCGGCTTCCAGAAGCCGACGAGTCCGGTCGGCGACCGCCGCGCCTGCTCGCGCTCGGCTCGGCCGATGGCCATACCCGTGATGAAGAAGTGCTCGAAGACGTGCTCCTTCTTGAGCTGCATGGAGAACATGACTGACCGCGCAACGCTCTGGAACTTGGACGCCTGCGTGGCCCAGAGGTCGCGCGACGACGACTTGGCGTAGAGCATGCGGTAGAGCAGGTTGGGCGGCGGCAGGGTCATGTTGGTGTCACGCCGTCGCCCGCCTCCGCGTGCGAGGCCGGCGTCGTACGAGCCCACAGTGGACGACCGTGCGGGCCGCACATCGCTGTGGGATGTCCCCCGTGTGATGGACGCGCGCGGCACTTTTCTCGCGTCCCCGTTCGGCAGGCGCGGCACCGCCGCAACCGTACCGTCCGTCGCTGTCGCCGTCGTCACTCGACTGACGGCGGCACTTCCATTCGCGTTCACGCCGCCTGTGAGTCGTTGCATGCTCGCTTTGGCTTCCCCCGTGCCGTCGTCGTCGTCGTCGTCGTCGTCATCTTCTTCGTCGTCGTCGTCAAAGTCGAACGACGACAGCGTCGGGCTCAGCAGACTCTCGATCTGGTCCTTGTCGCTGAAAGTGGACGACGAGCGACGTGTGCGCCTCGCGTCCTCCACGAGTGCCATGGTGTCCAGCAGACTGCGCGCGAGCTTGCGCCGCCGCTGCTTCTCCAGCGCAAACTTCTCCTTCCACCTCTTGGCCTCGTACCGCGCGAGCAGGAGCTCGTCCTGCCATGGGAATCGCATGAGTCGACGCCGCGCGACGCGCTCTCCATGATAGGTACCCCGCTCTTATGCTCGACGTACCTGGGCCTGCGCATAATGGGCTTCCCATGCGCATGGCGCGCTTCCGTCGTGCACACACGACATGATGACGGCACGTCGGTCTGTGCCAAGTTGATGCTGTAAAGAGTGAAGCTATCTTAACCGAAAAAGCCGAGAAAGCGTAACCTCCCTTACTACCTCCTACTAAGTACGAGTAACCATTTTTTTTTAAATCTCTACTAAGTGCGACCCCCCTCTCCTTAAGTTAACCATCCACTTCCCGCGCTTTTTTGTTTTTGTTTTTTTTGTTTTTTTCTTTTTCCGCGACCGTCGGAGCTGCTTGCGCATCAGTGGAGACCGGCGCCAGCCACCTCATGAAGTTCCTCAAGCCGCTGCAGCTACGCGCCGACGCGTCGCGCCCGGACGGCTACGCGCTCCACGCGATCGCCGACCAGTGGGCCGAGCTGCTGCCCGAGAAGGTGCCGCTGCGCTTCTCGTTCTTCCGGTACCTGGGCTTCTACGTGGCGCACACCAAGGGCGGCAAGGCCGCGGTCGTGCGCAGCCGCCCAGCCATCGTGAGCCTGCTCGTGACCATCCAGAACGAGGACAAGGTCATCTTCTCGGACCGTGTTAGCACGCCCTTCCGCAACGGCGTCTACTACGTGCAGATGATCAAGCTCGACCAGCCGGGCGTGCACACCGTGTCGGTGTCGGTGGAGGGCGACATCGCGCCGCTCGTGCAGCCGCTCGTGCTGCAGACGCAGGTCTTCGAGTTCATGACGCTCGACGAGTGTCGCGACCTGCAGGAAGGTCCGTACGCGCCGCTGCGCACGTTTGTGCTCGAGTGCGCGCGCCGGCACGAGGAGCAGACGCTGCGCGACGACGCGTTCCAGGACGACTTTCTCAAGCAGAAGACCACGGCGCTGCGGAGAATCGACGCCAAGGTGCGCACGCGTGGCCCCCCGCATCCATGCGGGTTGGCTCCTGACGCGTTTGGCCTTGTCTTGTTGTGTCTAGTGGTGGCTCAAGGCGTACGTGGAGCACACGCTCGACCGCGCCGCGCGCCAGCGGCAGCTGCAGCTCGTCTCGGTCTCGCGCGGCCGCACGTCCCACAAGCGCAAGCAGGGCCACCCAGGTGCGTCCATCTCTCTCTAACGTTCTCTCTCTCTCTCTCTCGCTCTCTCTCTCTCTGTGTCTCTACTGCTCTGTGGCTGGGCTGTTTGTGGGTCTGACCCTCTCTCTCTCTCTACGTGCATGTGGCTGGCCGCAGTCCGCGCGGCCGACAAGCGCGAGCACGACCACCTCTTCGAGCGCCGCCGACGCGACTGGAAGCGCGTGCGCAACGGCGAGATCCGCATGTTCACGACCGAGCCGCTGCACGCCGGCGCGACCGTCACGGTCTTCAGCGCCAAGGAGATGTACCACCAGCTCAGCCAGTACGCGCAAGTGTAGACTCCGCGCCGCTCGTAACTCGTCTCTATTCGTCTCTCTGCATAAGTTAAAACGCACCCTCCATTTCTGCCGCTCAGTCCGCCGACAGCGGCGACGTGATGGTGAACTCGAGCTTGGGCGCCGCCGGTTTGGTGGGCGGTCGGTCGAACGCGGCCGTGTAGTACTCCCAGAGCACGTTGACATGCTGCGCGAGCGCGCGGTCGGCGTACGCCTCCTGCTCCACGGGGAAGTACTGCGACGGCGTCGTGTTCTTGCGGCCGATCTGGTCGGCGAGCATCTTAAGCGACGCGTCCAACTTGCTGGCCACGAGCAGGTCCACCGAGATGTCGTCATCGTCCAGACTCGCGCGGAAGAGCGAGTCGCGTCGCAGCGGCCGGTGGCTCGACCGGTTGATCAGCGTCGCGCCGCGCGGGTCCCACGCGATGAGGTTCGCGAGCCCGTTCGCGGCGGCGGCGCGCCGCTGCTCCTCCTTCGCCTCCGGGGACGGCGACTTGAGCATGGACTGCGCGATCTCGCTCAGGTGCGACCAATATCCAAACGACGGCGCGCCGGTCGCCGACGACGGCATCGACGCGCCGCCGCCGGCGCCGCCCGCGTCGTGGGAGTGGAAGAACGGGCTGCGCGCGAGCAGGATTTGGTCGGACGCGCACGGCAGATCGAGCCGATTGGACGCAAAGATCTTGAACACGATGATGTAGCTGTAGATCTTGCGGATCTGGGGAAAGAAGCAGCGGTAGTCAGTGAGCGGCAGAGCAAATGCAGGCGCGCTCTCTCTCTCTCTCTCTCTCTCTGCCAGTTCGACGCACCTCGTCGTTCCAGTGGAGATACAGTCGGAAGAAGTTTTCTCGGATCACGAGCTCCGAGATGATCCGCCTGCGGCCGCGCGACGGAAGCAGATCTAGAGAGAAGACATGGTGAGCGTGCACGCCGTGTCCACACATGAGGACCACGACAACGCACCGAGACAACTGTAGAGAAACGTCAGCGCCTTGAGCAAGATCTGCACGTGCGATGAGAGCAGCGCCTTGCGCATGGCCCCGCAGAAGTACGCGTCGTCGAACGAGTCGCTGAGGCAGCCGCGGTGGCTCACCTTGCCGCCGCCGTCGCCCGAGCGGAGCCGCAGACTCGACTTGGCGGGGCTCGGGCCCTGCGCCGCCGCCGCCGCGTCCATGACGCGCTGGAGAATGGAAAGCGAGTAGTTGGCGCTGGCCGGATCAAGGATGTTGGTTCCCTCGAGCACGATCTCCACGAACACGTCGACGAGCCGCGGGTTGCGCACGACCTCGCCGAACGTGTCGATGACCGTGAGGATCTCGCGCGTCGTCCAGTACGACGCCCACAGATCCACGTTGCGGCCGTGGACGATCGACAAGATGTTGCCCACGGTCGCCTGCGACGTCGACGTCATGCGCTGGCGGCGCTGGCACATGCGCTTGAAGAGCGCGACGAACGCGCGCACGACGCAAAAGTAGCCCGGCAAGCAGTGCCACAGGATCGTCGACGCGCCGCCGTCGCCGTCGCCGTCGCCGTCGCCGTGCGGCGTCGCCGCGGACAACGTGCTCGCCAACGCCGCGTCGCACCAGTAGTGCCGGTCGCTGAGGAACGCGCCGACAAAGTACACGAGCAACACGTCGTCGCGCGCCGGCTGCTGGAGCCGCTCCGTGAACAGCGTGAGTCCGAGCTCGAGCTCTCTGCGCAGCTCGCTGCGGTGGTGGAGCAGCTTCTTCTCGCCACCGCTGAACACGTGGAGAATGGGCATCTTCTGGATGAACGCCGCTTCGGTCGGCGCGATCAGCTCGCCGCGCGCCATGTCCTAAAACGCGCCTGCGCGTTAGATCTGTGGTGCTCGTGGCCAGCTCTCCCATCCATGCCACGTCGCTGACGTACCGCTTCGAGCGCCTGGCAGAGCGACGACTCGACTGTGCGTCGGCTAAAGTCCGCCTGCGTGGGCCGCTGCGGGTGGCCATGGGCGGCGGCGCCGTCGCTCCCCGCACACCGTGCGGCGTGGGCACGGCGCGTCTGCTTGTACTTGGAGAACGCGCTGAAAATGCCCTTGACGCGCTCGTCCGGCCTGATCTCGCTGCTGCGGCGCTCGAAATCTGTGCGGACAGCCACGCGCGCCACGGGGTGAGCAAAGGCTGCTGCGTCCATGATAACAGCGACCGTCGCGCCATACCTGTGAGGCCGTTCCAGTGGCGGAGCGTCTCGCGCGGACTGCGGCACTGCTCCTTCTCCTTGGCCGCGCGCTGGGCCACGCGTGAGCCGCCGCCGTGGTCGAACGAGTGGGCCGTGAGCGGCTCGGACCGCGACCGCACGCGCTCGGACAGCAGCAGCGTGGCGCGCGGCGCCGCGTCCTCCACGACGCGCGTGGCCTCGACGAGCGCGTCGAACACGCCGCCGACGCGGCCGGGGAAGCGCATGCAGACGGTGCTGTACACGTGCGCCATGAAGAGCGCGTTCTCCTCGAGCAGGATGCGCGACTGCGTGAGCTTGGCGTTGCAGAGCGCGAGGCAGCGCGCGAGCAGGTCGTAGAAGCGGTCGCGGACTGGGCCGCACGACCATCCATTCACGCAGTGAGATTTCGCTCCACACAACACCAAGAACAGGACCACCACACGCACCGTCGTCGCTGACCACGACGGGCTCGTTCTCGATCGCGTAGCCGCGGATGAACTCGACGCGGCGGCAGATACACGCGGCGACGTGGAGATACAGCGAGCGGCTGCGGTTGCGCACGGGCACGAACTCGCACATGTCCAGCAGATACTCCCAGACGTCGAGCAGCGACGTCTGGCCCATCACGAGCGGCAGCGTCTTGTTAAAGTACGAGTCCATCGAGAAGAACGCGGCGACGCCGTTACTGCTGCTGCTGCTGCTACTGCTGCTGCTGGTGGTGGTGGTGGGGGAGGCCGCTGCCGCTGCGCCGCCGCCGCCGCTCTCGGCGTACAGGAAGAACGGCTTCTCTAGCAGCGGCCGCAGTTCCTTGAGCACCACGACCTTCTTCTCGAGCTCCCAGCCGTTGACCTCGCGCGCGCGCGTGGCGTGGCCATGGGCGTGGCCATGGGCGAAGCGCCGCGCCACGTCGGCCACCGGAAGCGGCGGCGGCGGCGGCGGCACCTCGCGGCCGCGCGCGAGCGTCTGCAGCTGGTGGTGCAGCTGCGTCGTGAACACGAGCTGCATGCGCTCGGGGTGGTCCGCCGACTGGTACACACCGCGCATTGAGGGGGAAGGGGGGGGGGATCGAGCGCAATGCGTTCCGTGGAAATCCTTCCGCCGCGAATGGCGTATTTCTGTTCCGCCCCGCCACGGAGAACGGTTCCTAAAAATGGACTCAGGTGGAGGGGGGGGGGGGG
>JAADVV010000115.1:0-26737 GCA_023335905.1 Pythium pyrilobum | reverse complement strand
TGCAGGGTCCCACGGGAGACTACTCAAGATATCGATTCGCTTCGGAACCCGAGCGACCTCGACAGAGGTCGACTCGTTCTCCGACGACGTGGGGTGGGGTGGGTGTTGCTGGGTCCGCGAGTGTGACGGACTTGCTCGCAGAAGCTCTACTCTCCAGTTGGGTAAAGCAAGTCTCAATTCCCGTGACGAGGCCCTCTCGAAACACTACGCAACAGCCCGTCGCCTCGCCGACGAGCTTCAAATCACTCAATTCACCCACCATTACCGCGACTTCAACACGATGGCTGACAGAGCAGCAAACATCGCGATGGACACGCAGGCAAGCACACAGATCGATTTTCCGACGAGCAGAGAACGCTACCACGAGATCCTCACACTCCTCCCATCTGGCATCGCACACTGGTTTGACGCCAACCAGACCTTCCACGACGCACCCTACGAAGTTTCCGTGCTATAGCCCTACCATTCGGATATTAGTTGATCTCTTAACGTACCAGCCTAATACACCTCACCTTCAAACAAACAAGTCTCAAGTCCCGTATGCATTGCCCATCGTTTATTACACCTATTCTGGTCTGACCTACCCGATTTCGCGGCGATCTCCGACGCCGTGGTTGGCGCAAGCTCTCGCACGAAGCTGCCCCTGGTTGGCGCGAGTGGATCTCCAGCATCATGTCCCCACTCGATGCGATCCTTGCACAGGTATGAGCGTTGAGCGTGTCCAGTCCAAAGATGAAAATTTCATCTTTGTCGAAAGAACATGAGAGCGGGTAGCACGGTGTCGGAGGCGAAGGTTGTTTTGTTCGCCTCTGGAACCTCCGCCCGTTTTCGTCCGCCGGCGAGCACCACATCGGCACAAGAGGAACCCGACCTGCCGCTGCAGCCACGACGCCTCATGCGTGTTGGTGCACGATGAAGCCATCTTATCTAACGTGAGGGCGGCTGGCTGGGCCACCTCGACGCATGTGCTCATTCCAATCTGCAAGACAGAAGTGCAAGCCGCCGAGAAGCGACCAACCAACAAAAGCCATAAAGACCTCGACCCTCGTCGCGTCCGCGCTCACAACGGCCGCCACGGTGACGTCCATTACCAGCATCCATGCCACAGACAGCACGAGTGACCAGCTGAACACCGTAGCATCCAAGGTGCTTAGTTCCATGTATCCACAGTTTACCTTTGGTCATTTGGGGAATATACGCGATGCTGCAACGAGTGTAAAACAGTGGCTACACAGTCGGTTCACCCGGCCCGTAGTTACCGTTGAACGCACTCGTGAGATCAGGACGTGATGTGTCTTACCTAGTGAGATGCCAAACCCGTACGTATCACCACGTACTGGATGCATCCCGCATTGTCCAGTGCCGTCCGCGGCGTGCGTGGATGTCCTCCAGCTAAGCAACTGGTCGGTAAGGAAGGGATGCTCACGCTCGAAAAGCTGAACGACGGACGTGCATCCAGTTATACACATCGCGCTGAACGCAACACAGCAAACGCGGTCTCTCTCTTTCTCTCTCTCTCTGACAACCAGCCGCGGCCACGGCTCGCTGTCTCTCACGTGCGTTCCACCGCCATGCTACACAATACGTCATTCCTCAATTCCCCCGCCACTCCGCACCTCCTTCCCGTCTTCTCCGCGTCTCGACCGCCGCACCAACCCACCATGAAGATGTTCTCCACCATTGTTCTTGCCGCCTCCATGCTCGGGGCCTCCTCGCGCACGCGGCGACGTGCTCGACCAGCGACGTCACGAGCATCGCGTCGCTGCCCGAGTTCCAGAAGGTCGCGACGGCGTGCGGCACCTCCAACTTCGCATCGGTGAGCGCGGATGCGGCCTCGAACCCGTTCTGCAGCAACGCAGCGTGTCTCGACGCCATCGACGCGCTCCAGGCGGCGCTACCGAAGTGCGAGTCCAACGGCGTGACCCTCACGGCGAGTTACGACTCGATGCGCACGGCCTGCAAGTCGCTGAGCAGCGCCGGCAATCCAGCGGCGACGGCGCAGCCAGCGATGACGACTGCGGTGCCGACAACCGCCAAGTCCGGTGCGGCGACTGTAGCGATGGGTGCGGCTGTAGGTGTTGTGGCCGTCGTGCTCGCGGTTGTTCGAGCGTAGCTGTCGACGAAAGGGTTCAGCTTGGACTGACAGAGTTTGTCAGTGCCGTACCGACATACTAGCTCCATCCAGTGCTTAGCCAACAGTGTTCCTGTTTTGCATTCTCCTTAGGTGATGAGTCCTCTAGTACCAGCCGCGTGTGGAACAGACTTCGTGTTGAATTTCAGTGCGGGGGTCATTCTCATGGGACAGGGGGGCTGCCACTGCCATGAGTAAGGATCAAGGCTCTCCCCCACCACTGGCGACGAGGGATAGTGAAGTGGCTAGCTTCGCCGTGCCGTCGCTGGCCTCGCTCGCTGAATGCTTTCACGGTGGACGCGCAGTCCGCGTCTTTACGGTCATTCTCGCTGGTCTTCAAGCGGCATGCGATCGAAAATCCGCGACGGACACCGCGACTTGCTCGGCCATGGTGGTGGTGAGTGACGCGTCGCGGCCCGAGTTCTAGAAGGCTCACAACGGCCTGCGGCTCGATCAAAGCGAGCCCCAAGCACCACGTCGGCGACGAGCGCGACCATGCATCAGTGCTGGATCCACCGTGGGCCGTCGGTTGAAAACGTCTTTGGGACTATCCTATTTTGTGATGGATTGTAGATATATCACCTTACTATGAGTACCATGTACCCAGATAGCTGGCCAGAACATGGGTCCCTTCTGGCCTCAACGCTGAACGGCATCTCGTTACCATGACGCGCCGCGTCGTCCCCGCCTTCTCGTAACCTGACCCACTTAGCCGACAACCCCATCAAGGTCTCATGTAAGCGAGTGTCCACTCCGCGTATGCGGAGGAGCCATCCGCTTATCTTCTCTCCTTCCCAAATCTGCCTCGCGCCGACCTCACATCGCTCAAGCCTTCTGCCTCGCCTACCCCGCCCAACAAGCATGAAGCTCACACTCTCCACGTTCGTCGCCTGCTGCGCTATGTTGCTCTCACCCACGTTGGCGCTCGCGGCGGAGTTCACGCAGACGCAACTCACGTCCTTCGACACGCTTGGCACCACGCCGACTTTGCGAACGCAAGGCGTGTGAAGGTATGCTCAAGACGTCATCCGCGGCCACGTGCGACACGAGCTCGCGCGCAAGCCTCAACCCGTGCGGCGACGACAAGTGCATCGCCTACCGAAGGAAGCTGACCGCCGACGTGCCCGACTGCGACGTCGTGGGCTTTAGGTTGAAGTCGTCGCTCGTGCTTGCGTTGAGCATCTGCAGCGACTATGACGGGAAAGCCCACGGGTCCGACCATGATGCCAACCGCGCCAGGGACGCCATCCTCCAAGAGCGAAACCACGACGGGCTCAGGCTCGGCGGAGAGCTCGCATTGTGGCGACGCCGACGCCCGTCCCAACCACCAAGTCGGCCGCGTCGATTTGCAGCACGACGGCTGCTGTCCTCATCATGATCTGCTGAAGGCGACGCGGTAGTGGGGTGTATACCGTATAGTTGTGTGTGCTTATCAATACGAGAGAACTCACTGTTTTGCTGTTCAAATGGCCTGTGCACGAGGCAGGGCAGACCACGCCATCATTCCCGCGTAGACCATGTCGCCATACCTGCCAGACTGATGGTGTGTGTCTCCACCAGTTGCTTGAACCTATCATGCAGCTGAATACTTTAGTAGCCACGAGGCTGAGTCGCAGAAGCCGCTGGCAACTTCAACTTGTCAACTACCAAAGAGTGACACATCCCACAACGAATGCCCAAAACAAGGTAAAATGAACAGTCTGGTCTGTATCCAACGTGTGTCAATATACATCCTCTTTTGCGATTCTGGATGTGGGTACAGAGCGAATCCCGCCGACCCTCCGTGAATTTGTCACGTCTCTGCACAGGATGCACTTCAGTGGTTCACCTGTAGCTAGGGAGAAGCTCACCACTAATAGAGACTCCATACGAATGCTCAAAAAGAGTATTCGTATAGATTGAATATCTCTGGCAGTAGTACCACATCCAGTGAAGTCAATCGCACCCACGTCGAGAGTCCTCCCCGCATTCGACCCACGGCCTTCGGCCAGCTCACCAATCCTCTCTACAGCCACGAATTCCGGCGCACTCCACCCACAGGCACTCGCTTCCTGTGTCATACCTATCTCCTACCGCCTTCCCTAATAAGCCAGCCGCGGCTGCTAGCTCCGCCACCAGTCGAAGGCCGAGCCTCATTCCCCAATTTGCCTTCCGGTCGACAACTCCACCACCCAACCAGCCACCCCTCGCCCCCTACCAGCCATGAAGCTCCAGCTTGTGTGTCTGGCCCTTGTCGCGGCGACCACGAGCAGCTCAAGGGTGCTGCAGCGGAGGCCGCGTTTCCCGACTTGCTCAAGGCCTGTGGGCTTCCGGCGGATACGCAGCTTGAAAGTCTGGGCAGCCAGTTGAAGATTTGCGAGAGCGCGGAGTGCCTCGACGGCTACACGGCGTGGGTGGCGACGCTTCCCGACTGCGAGGACCCGACCGGTGCCAACGCGCATGGCGTCTATTGAGGCCTGCCGCGCCAAGTTAGACGCCAGTGGCTCCGGTGGCTCCGGTGCTACGACTGTGACCACGGCTCCTGAGGAGGAGGCCCCTGCAGTCACCACGGCCGCACCGACGGAGGCTGCCAAGGCGACTGACGCACCAAAGGCGTCGGGCGCCTCGACGCTTACGGCTGCTGCGGCCGGAGCGGCCACCGTCGCGGTCACCGCACTTGCCTTTTTCTGGGCAAGTACTCCCCGAGCGACTCCTCGGTACACGTCCAATTGATTGATACCACTTCCTCGCATCCAAGAAACTACAATCAAAATCTCAGAAACAGCTTGTTCGTAAAGTCAATGTTGCGAAAATACTTGTTTCTTTCCTAAAGTACTCGCACTACTGTAGTAGTACATCACGACATGCGGAAATGGAAGCGGATAGAGTGACGCTTAACCTCAGGCAGGCCGACGTTTGCTTAGGTTCCCTAATTTGATATTAGCCTCCGTAATAAAAAAAATCAAGACATGGGGAGCAGCACTGTCGACTGAGCCGTTCTGAAGGAGTGGAGTGAAGAATGCGTTTGAAGGGTGGGTCAAGGCTCCGGATGTGCCCGTTGGGAAGTGACGATCCCGACGTTCTCGATCGACCCACAGTGGCTTCGTTCCAGCTTCAACTTGATGTTGACAACCCATGGACCAAATATGAAATCTGGCACAAATCAAGGTAGTACGCATCAGTGTGACCACCCCAATAGCAGTTTCCTTGTCGTGCTTTGTCATTTCGGCGTGGGTCCACTCTCATACGGACTGGCAATCCAGTTGCCACCAGTCGACGGTTCTCTTCGATGCCCTTCAGTGGTTCAGATACAGCTAGTACCTCCCTCCAAAGCCGACTGGATGATCCACATCCAGGAAAGGCCCAGCTACACCCACGTCGAGATGCCCGCCGAGTCTAAACGTACAGCCTGACGTGATGGCGTGGACTGAGACGTCAAAGGGATCATCCCTTCCATACAGCCTAGAGCCTTCTATCCTCCCATCAAGCCGTATCAATACATGGTCTCGAACACGATCCCCGCTCCATCGCCAATACTCATTTTCCAACACGGGCCACCGGCCAACACCTCCACCATGAGCCAGCAACCTCCACACGCCACCTACCAGCCATGAAGTTTCACCTCCTGTGCCTCGCTCTCGCCGCCGTTCGGTCGCCCGCGTCAACGCTGCTACGTGCACGGATGAGCAAAACAATGAGAAGACCTTAGTTACCGCTCTCCCTGAACTGTACAAGGCGCGCGGTCTCCCTGCGGATACGCCGGCCTCTGCCTTGGGAGAAAAGGGGGTCGACCCTGGAGGCCTTCAAGGTGTTTGCCGCGATGATTCGCGACTGTGAGGACAAGCTTGGTGACAACTCTTGCCGGGATCACGATTGAGGGCTGCATCGCGATCAGCGAAGCCAGCAACTCGACTACCTCAGCCGAGACCACGGCTCCTCAGGAGGAGGCTTCTGTGACGATGACGGCTGCGCCGACGGAAGCGCCGAAGTCATCGGGTGCATCGACGCTCACCGTAGCAGCGGGCAGGGCGGCGACCGTCGTCACCACTGCATTTGCCTTCTTCTAAGCGGTCGGGAAACCAGCTTCCACGCTTCCACGAAACAGCTAATCAGTCTAGTAGCTGTTGCGACAATACCACGTAGTACATGCTTGTTCACACTACCTGCAGTATGTGTAGGTATGTGTAGTGCACTGAAATTACCACTTAAAGAAGCTCGCAGGCAGGCCATAAAGCATTTAATTCCGCCATCGTCTCGCCCGCCAAAAACGGCACCACGTCGAGTCCGGTCGTTTGGTTGATCCCTTCCATGATGATCACCAAACCGTCACACGGCAGTGAGGGTGGACCGACGTACAGCGGCTTCCCAGCCCCAAGGTCGGCGCCGTACATCCCCATGTTCGCCCACGACGTGAACACGATGTCGGGACCGAAGCTGTAGTCGATGCCCGGACGCGTGTCGATCCACTGGGCATCCTTTTGCGTGATGAACTCGATTGTGTCCCGCAGGAAGTCTTCGTTGTGTCGGAGGATGGAGGCTCGGATACCAAGCGCCACGACGCGCAGCGTCTCTACTGAGACGTGTCCAACGTCATCGCGCGTATAGGTGGAGAGAGCATTGAAGATGCAGTTTCCGGTGTAGTTGAGAGGCAGCGGCGGGTCAAACCGCGAGCGCGCGTTCACTGCGGTCGTGATCTTGACGTCCTTGCCGTGGCCACGAGCCTGCGTGATGAGGACCGTGAAGAACGCCGTGACAATATCGATCGTACTCACGTACTGGCCATCGACAAGCCCACGGCTGACAGCTTCCTTGAGCTTTTTAAGCTGCGCAGGTGTGAGATGGAATGGCTTTTGGACCGTCGTTGGAGTGTTTTGTTGAATGGCTGGTCCGCCGACTGTCGGAATGGCCGGCATATTTAGTGGCTTCTTCACTGGTGACGTGAACTCGGGATGCTCCATTATAAAGCCCGTGCCGCGCGGCATTAGGAGATGGCGGTCATGGTTAACCACGAGGCGCTCGCTCTTTGGAACGCCGCGGTAGTGGAGACTCCACACGTTGAAGAACGTGAACACGCCCTCGCCGTCGAGCAGTGCGTGGGTCGCGTTCAGACCCAGCGCCAGTCCGCCGTCGCGCAGCCGCGTGGCCTTGAGTGTCAGCGTCTCCTCTTCGCGCCCGCGTTGCGGTAGGAACGTCACCGGCGTCCGATCGACGGCGAGGGGCGTCGTGAGCTGACAGTCGATGTCCTTGAAAAACCGAATTCCCTTGGCCCCAGCAGCGCGCGTCGCCGTCGTCTGCAGGATGCCCACGGCGCCAGTGACGGGCTTCACGAAGCGCTTGCCTACAAAGTGCGGGTAGTCCTCTTCAATCGTGGCCACCAGCGCAGCGTGGACGCGCTCGAGATCGTAGGGCATCTGGCCGGCGGCCGGCGGCGGGAACACGTAGACGACTGTGAGGCCGATCGCGCCCATGACGGCGTCGAGCGGAGAGAGCGGCACGAGCACGTCACCGAGCGCCGCGGTGTCTTGCGTGCTGGCGGTGGGCAGCGCCATGGCGGAGGGAGTAGTGTTGCCCACGGGGGTGGGTTGTCGAGTGAGGTGGATAGTGCGCTGGGCGGACGCGCCTCAGGCAGTCGTGCTATCCAGCGCAGCCGCCTCGTGCTCCTGATACGTCCGCTCGGATGGTCGGATCCGCTCGTTCCGCGCACGTTCGTTGCTGTACTGACTTAGAACAGGTCATGGCCAGGGCCTTGTTCAGTAATGATTATATTGTAATTGTTCGACGGAACTGTCAGCGGCGTGTGAGCCGGCAGCCGCTTTGCGCTGTTTGTGAGTTGGTCGATGGGTTGAATTCCAACTGCGGATCGCCTTCCTCCAAGTCACCACGCTTGATGTGTTCTACTCTCAGCTCCCCTTCGGTGGGTCGTCGAGACGGAGCGACACCCTCTCGTCTACTGGCACGCTGTCGGCACCTGGGAACTACTTCGCTACAATTCAGCGCCACAGTCTCGGTGCTGGCATGATGTCGACGTCGATTGTGCACGTCCGCTAAATTGCTGTTTGCACAAGTAGTGTGTACCGTGAAAACTAGTTACCCGTTTGCACATAAAATATGGTAGTGGTTAATCAAAAACTGTAGTTTGGTCAAATTTTGAATATCGACTTGGTGCGTTCTGGTCGACGCGCGTCCCTCCCTCCGAGGGTTTTCACTCCGGTTTTCACGTAGTCGCCTCCTGCCCACAAACCAATGTTGCCACCGCCCACGACATCACGAACCTGGAGCGTACTTCGCCCAAGACCGGTTGTACGGTGCGCTGGTTTCGAGCGGTAGAATAATCAACTTACTCCTCTTTCTCCTATATCCAAGCCTACGTGCAGTGTGTCAAGCAGGGTAAGTATTCGTGGCCTTCAATCAAGAAGCAAGAGTCTAATACGTGTGCTCTCCTACGTACGGAGCACGCTACGTCTTGAGAAGCTCGCACTCGTCCCACAAGCCACTCAACCTCTCGATCGTCTCACACGCCAGCAGCGGCATCACGTCCAGTCCCGTCGCGTGGTTGATCCCCTCCATGATGATGACCAAGCCATCGCATGTCAGCGAAGGAGGACCGACGAACACGGGCTTCCCCCCGCCAAAGTCGGCGTCGTGCATCCCCATGTTGGCCCACGACGTGAGCATGAGATCGGCACCGAAGAAGAACTCGGTTCCCGGGCGCATGTCGATCCATTTGGCACCCCGTTGCGTGATGAATTCGATTGCATCACGCATGAATACCTCATTATACTGGAGGATAGACGCTCGGATACGAAGCGCCACATGACGGAGCGCGTCCGCGGAGACGCGGTCGAGTTTATCGTTCGTAAAGCTGGAGAGAGCATTGAAGATACAGTTTCCAGCATAGTGTGGCGGCAGCGGCGGATCGAATCGCGAGCGTGCGTTCACTCCCGTCGTGACCTTGACGTTCTTACCGTGGCCGCGAGCCTGCGTGATGAGGATCGTGAACAGCGCCGTGACAATATCGATTGTGCTCACGAACTGGCCGTCCTGAAGTTCGCAGCTCACAGTTTCCTTTAGCTTCTTGAGCTGGGTAGCCGTGAGGTGAAAGGGTCTCTTTGCTGTTGATGGGACTTGCTGTCGCATCACCGTCTCGCCGACTGTGAAGTCAGCAGGCATCTCTAGCTGCGCCATATCGGGTGACTTGAACTCTGGATGCTTCATCGTAAAGCCCGTGCCGCGCGGCATGAGGAGGTGGCGGTCGTGATTCACTACGGGACGCTCACTGGCCGCAACGCCGCGGTAACGCAGACTCCAGATCTTGAAGAACGTGAACATGGTCTCCCCGTCGAGCAGCGCGTGGGTCGCATTGATGCCCAACGCGAGCCCTCCGTCCCGAAGCAGAGTCGCCTTGAACGTCATCGTCTCCTCCTCGAACGCCTTCTCCGCCAGCAACGTACGTGGTGTCAGCTCGACCGCTTGTTCCGTCGTGAGCTCACACTCGTTCTCCTTCACGAACGTGATTCCCCTGCCACGCGTGGCAGCAGTCTGCAAGATCCCCACGGCGCCAGTCGTCGGATCGACAACTCGCTCCACCACAAAGTGCGGGTAGTCCTCTGCAATTGTGGACACCAACGTGGAGTGGACGCGCTCCAAGTCGTACGACGCGTGGTCACCAGGAGGTGGCGGGAACACGAAGACGACCGTGAGACCAAGCGCGCCCATCGCGGCGTCTAGCGGTGTGAGCGGGACGAGCACGTCGCCGCGCGGAGGTGCGTCTTGCGTGGTCATAGACGGCGTCAAGGTTCGGAATCCTGGAGTTACGAAAATGAGGAGTGACTTCTCGCCGCTTGGCTGGGCATTGAACTCGTGTACAGACGACGCGATCCACGCGGCAATTGCAGCAGCCACATGAGCACACGTGGATTTGTTGACTAATGGGCCATGCGCTATCGACACCTTTCCCAGATGGCAAACATGCAGATCATCGGTGGGTGGGCACGCTCGTCCTCCGCCGCATGGCTATCCTAATGGTAATAGCGGGCTTGCCGCGCCGCGCCGGACGCCCACGAAACGTTCCACTCACGTTGTCTCTCCCCACTCCTACAGAGCGGGCGAAGACGTCCCCTTGGTGGCATGTCGACCCACTTCCGACCCTTCTGCGCGATAACCTCAATCGAATCGCGCATGACCTCTCCGTCACGCCTTGCCGTGGCCACTGGCCTGCGTGCCACGTGATCGTGGAGAACGCCATGACAACGTCGATCGTGCTCACGAGCTGGCCGTCGCGAAGTCCTGGTTACGGTATCCGTTTGTCCAGCCTGCTGCTGAATGGAGGGGAGAGATCCATCTTGACGGCGACCTTTGGGTGGACGTAGCGACATCTGTATCCCTTCGCATTATTCGGCACTTCCCACATTTCCCAGTTCAACTTCCACGTTCCTGTGGCTGCAGCCACCGCGGAGACCGACTGATGCTTAGACGCGAAGCAGTTCGCAAGCGCCCCACAGCGTCGTCAGTCTCTCCATCGCTCCACACTCCAGCAGCGGGATCACGTGCAGCCCAGTCGCGTGGCCGATCCCATCCACGATGATCACCAGACCGTCCGACAGAATCGTTGGTGGCCCCACGTACATCGGTTTGCCGGCGCCAAAGTCCGCTTCGTACATGCCCATGTTGGCCCACGACGAGTACATGAGGTCGGCGCCAAAGAAGGGCTTCGTTCCCGGACGCATGTCGACCCACTTGCCATCTTCCTGCGTGATAAACTCGATGGCGTCGCGCATGAACTCTTCGTCGTGTCGTAGAATCGACGCACGGATGCGAAGCGCCACACGTTGGACGCTCTCCACTGAGACACTGGCCATCTCATCACTCGTATACGACGAGAGGGCGTTGAAGATGCAGTTGCCAGCAAAGTTGGGCGGCAACGGCGGGTCGAGGCGCGCGCGCGCGTTGACTCCGGTCGTGATCTGGACGTCCTTGCCGTGGCTGCGCGCTTGCGTGATGAGAATCGTGAACAACGCCGTGACGATGTCGATCGCACTCACGTACTGACCCTCCTGAAGGCCAGTGCTGACGTCCTGCTTGAGTTTATTGAGCTGCGCAGGCGAGAGATGGAACGGTCTATGTGTCGTTGGCGGGAACTGCTGCTGCGCTGAGGCTCCCTTCGCGGCACTAGCGGGTGGCGTCTCTGACTGCGGTTTCACTGGGGGATAAGCTCCGGATGGTCCGTCTTGAAGCCTGTGCCACGCAGCATCAGAAGGTGGCGATCGTGGCTGACCACTGGCCGCTCACTCGCAGGGGCGCCGCAGTAGCGCAGACTCCACAGCTTGTAGAACGTGAACATGCCTTCCGCGTCGAGCAGTGCGTGGGTCGAATTCGTGCACAACGCGAGTCCGCCGTCACTCAGCGGCGTCGCCTTGAACGAGATCGTCTCCTTGACGTAATCGCGCTCCGGGATGAGCACCATCGGCGTCTGCTTGACAACCTCGTTTGTCGTGAGCTCGCTCTCTGGGTCCTTGAAGAACCGGCTCCCCTTGGCTCCTGCAGTGCGCGTTGCCGTGGTCTGCAGGATCCCCACGGCGCCCGTCACGGGGTCAACGAACCGTTCGCCGATGTAGTGCGGGTAGTCCTCTTCGATGGGTTCGACACCAGCGCGGCTTGGAGGCGCTCGAGATCGTACGGCACCTGGCCGGCGGTCGGTGGGGGGAACACGTAGATGACCCGGAGCTGGAGCGCGCCCATGACCGCGTCCAGCGGCGTGAGCGGCACGAGCTCGTCACCCTGCGTCGCGACATCTTGCAGGGAAGACGGCGCCATCGGAGAACGAGTCGGGGGCGAGAGTTCTTCGCGCGTTGTGGCCCTCCGATTCGGGTCCAAAGTGGTCCACTTCCCGCCATCTTGTTTGCGGTGACAACTGGACGATATTACCCGCCATCTTGTTTGCGGTGACAACTGGACGATACCAACTCCATGGCTCAACGGATACTCAGTCGACCAATCACAGGCCACGGTGGAGACGTGAAAGGTCCGTCTCGGGATCTAGTTACGGTATACGGTATTTTTGAAATGTTTAAAACGGTAACTAAAGCGTTTGTTACGACACGTACTCGTAACTTACGAGAGTCGCAATGGAAACTGCCAGTGGAGTTGTTGAAGTGGGCAGCAAGCCCCGCGCGGAAAAGTCGACGTGGAAACAGCGCAAGTGGTGCGGCAACGCGCATCGTGAATGCGAGGAAGAGCTGTGTGTAGCGAGCCGTACGGTGGCTGTGTGAGTGAGAGACCAGTGTGAGTGGGTTTGGGTTCCTCCACCTGCGACCTATTCTCGTCCACGACGTCGGTGAAAGAGCGGCGGAAGCAGATCCCAAGGAGGAAACGTGAGCGTACTCGCGGCTTATATCGGGCGGTGCGTCTAATTTGGGCCCGCGAAAGGTTTCGAAACGGCCTGCGGCGGCGCGAGCGACTGAGTGCAAGAGGGACGGGTCAGCAGAAGAGTGAGCTTCCGACGCACGCGCCGATTAGATTCCGAAAGCTTGAACGCAGCACGACAGACGCGGAAAGCGTGCGATGTTTCTGCGGAAGACTGTGCCGCTGCAGCCTGTTCCGTCGGCGCCGTCCAAGTCGCCGTCGTACAAGCCAGGAGTGGGCGGAAGCCACGGACACGGACATCATGGTGGCATCATGGGGTCATCCAGCAACAACAACCAACAGACAGTACCTGGTCTACCTGTGCTTGGTCGGATGAATCCGAGTCATGTTGTGCCCGGCACGAAGGTGTGGGTCTCGGATCCGAAGGTGCTATGGAGGATCGGTGAGGTGCAGAGCGTCGCGAGTGACCAGCAAACTGCCCAGGTGTACGTGCCCGACGCACCAGACGAGAAAGTGCAGAGCCTAGCTGTGAGCAAGCTGTACGCGTTCGACCCCTCGCACATCGTAGACCACGATGACATCGCGCAGATGAACAACATGCACGAAGCGCCATTGCTAAATGTACTTCGCCAGCGGTTCGAAGCGGACAAGATCTACACGTTTACTGCGGATATTCTGTTGTCGATCAACCCGTACAAGACGATTCCTCTTTTGTACGATGTGATGGGCTTCATGCAACAGCACGCGATCAAGGCAACATCGTCTTCCGCGGCGTCGGAGGATGCGGCTGGGAATAGGCCTCCTCACTTGTTCACCATCGCTGAGAAGGCGTACAGCGGGATGAAAGGTGTTGTTCCTGGCAGTGGAACACCACAGTCCATCATTGTGAGTGGTGAGAGTGGAGCGGGCAAGACCGAGGCATCCAAGTATATCATGAAGTACCTCGCAACAGCAAGCAAGCATGCTGCTCATCTTGAATGCGCGAAGGCACACGGAAACAGCAACGCGGCGGGTGTTCACGAGAAGATTGAGGCATGTGTCGTTCTGTCGAACCTGATTTTGGAATCGTTCGGCAACGCAAAAACGTCGCGGAACGACAACTCGAGTCGGTTCGGAAAGTACATCCAGATCCACTACAACACCGAAGGACGCATGGCGGGAGTTTCAATTCGCCATTTTTTGCTTGAGAAGACAAGACTGATCATGCCGCAGGCGAACGAGCGCAACTATCACATCTTCTACCAGCTCCTCGCCGGCTTGAAGTCACTCGGGGATGTTGAAGAGCAGCGATTGAAGTTGATCGATGACGTTTGGAACTACGTCTACTTGACGCGCGGCGACTGCATTGATGTGGATGGTGTCGATGACGCTGCTGAGTTTGAGCAACTGCGCAAATGCATGGATCAACTTGGCATGGACAAGATATCATTCCAGCTGCCACTATTCGAGCTGCTGGCCGCTATCCTTCACTTAGGAAACATGCAGTTCGAGTCATCAAAGGTAGGCTTGGCCAACAACGAGGAGGTATCGGTGCCACAATTCCCGGAGAGTGCGCGAGGTGTCGATCTTGAGCATGTATCAAGTCTGTTGGGTGTGGAGCCAACCGAGTTTGCGAAGAAAATGGTGACGCAAACGACTGTCACAGGGCGAGGAAGCATCCTCGAGATGAAGTTGGCTCCGGACCAAGCAAAGAATGCGATGGATGCGTTTTGCAAGTATCTGTACGGCGAAGTGTTCAACTACCTGATCGGTCGTATCAACGCGTATGCGAAGGAACAGACGTCAGCTGGTCAAGACGGGCGGTCGAAGAACACCAAACCTGGCGCAGCATCGGTCGGTCCGTTTATCGGAATTCTTGATATCTTTGGCTTCGAGGTGATGAAGAAGAACAGTCTCGAGCAACTCTGCATCAACTTCACCAACGAGACTCTTCAACAACAGTTCAATAAGCATGTATTCGTGCTGGAGCAAGAGCGTTACGCGAATGAGGGCATCCAATTTTCTACGGTGGAGTACAAGGACAACCAACCGTGTCTCGATTTGATTCAGAAACCGCCCACTGGTCTCCTCCCTCTGCTGGAAGAGCAGATGCTTCTCAAGCGCAAAACAACAGACAAGCAGCTTCTCACGATTTATCACGGGAACCATCTTGACAAGCACACCAACTACTCCAAGCCTCGCTTTGAATGCGATGAGTTTGTTGTTCGCCACTATGCTGGAGAAGTGACGTACGACATCAACGAGTTCATTGCGAAGAACACGGACAACCTGCACGATGACCTTCTCGATTTGATGAAGCGCAGCAGTCAGCCTCTTCTCAAGATGATATTTGCTGGGATTGCAGAACCTCAAGCAAAGCGGTCGAGCGCCTCAGCCCCGTCGCCGGCTGCTCCAGGGAAACGGGCTCAGGGTGCAGCACTGACTGGCACAATGACTGTGTCAAGTCGGTTTAGAGCGCAACTCACAGAGTTGATGGATGTGCTGTGGAACACGTCGCCAAATTACATCAAGTGTATCAAGCCGAACAACTTGAAGTTTCCCGGTGGATTTAGCTGCGAGCTCGTCCGAGACCAGCTCGTTTACAGTGGAGTTCTGGAAGTCGTTCGCATTCGGCAGGAAGGATTCCCAATTCGCAAGCGTTTCGATGTATTCTACGAGCTCTTCTGGCAGCTTGCAATCGGAAGGTATTCACCGAAAATCGTCCACAGCGATACCACGCTATTCCGTGAGGCCAGTGAAGCGATCGCTTCTGGATGGCTTGCAGTCCGAAACCCGTCAACCACAGGCAAGAAGCCATTCGCGATGGGCCGCCAGGAAGTGTTTCTACGGTATGGTCAAATTGAGAAGTTGGAAGCATACGCTGTCGCACTTCGGTCGGAGAAGGCTGCAGTTGTGCAGGCGCGGTTGCAAGGATGGAGCGCACGGAAGAAGTACCAGATCATTCGGCGAGGCGTGGTGAAATTGCAGGCGTTATGGCGCATGGCTCTCGCCAAGTCCAAATACGCACGTGTTCGATCTTCTAGCCTTCGTATCCAAGCGAACTTTCGTCGCTATCGAGCTCACAAGCGCTACCACACGTTGAAACGAGCAGCACGAGTTGTGTTTTCTTCGACGCTGCGCTTTCTCACGCACAAACGCTTTGTGAGGTGGGAGAAGCAGACGAAGGCAGCCATTTGTGTACAACGGAACGTTCGCGGATACTTGACACGCACAGCAGCAGAGCGAGCGAAAAAGCTTCAGGAGCGAAGTGCTACCTCAATCCAATCGTGGTACAAGATGTCGATTCAGCGTCGTGTTTACGTGGTACGACGAAATGCAGCAATCAGAGTCCAGTCTGAGTATCGATCAGTAGTTGCCCGGCGCGAATTTCTGCGGCGGAAGCAAGCCTCAATCGTCTTGGAAGCCTTCGTTCGTCAGTTTATCCAACGAGGAAAGTTTCGTCACCTCAAACAACGCATCGTAAAGCTCCAGGCTGTGGTACGCCAGTGGAAGCATCGTAAGGCATACGGCGAGCTTCGTCGTGTCACCGTGTATGTACAAAGCAAGCGCCGTCAGCGCCACGCCAGCTTGGTAATGGGGCGTCGGCGGGAAGCCATGCGGGCTCTGCAGCATGCGATGAAGGGCTGGCTGCTGCGGGCTCATTTTCTGACCGTGCAACGAAGTACGAGGGTTGTGCAGTATGTTGTGAAGAGCTGGCTTCACCAACGTGAATATCGAAAGATAAAGGCATCCGCCAGACGAATTCAGGCACGGTGGCGCAAACACAACCGGACCCAGGCTTGGCAAGCAGAGATCGCCGCTTTGTTCCGGACCCCTGGAGCGACTGGTGGGACTGGCGCCATGTCACCTACGTCAAGAAACCACAGCAAGATGGAGGATTCCGATCGCCGCGTGCAGAAGCTTCGAGCGAATCCACAACTATACTTCAATTTGCGCCCGAAAGCGTTTGGATACAACACGCTATTTCTTCACGGAGCGGGTACTGGTGATTTCCACGTGGTGAAGTTTATGCTCGACGCTAGCACGAACAAAGAGGAGCTCTACTATTCACGAAACGGATCTGGAAAAACAGCTTTTCACGAAGCATGCGCTCATGGTCAGTACGAGATGGCCAAGTTCCTGCTTCAATATGCAAAGATTGCTCACGACAAGCACGTCGCCAGAGTAGCTGACCAAGGCATTGTCAAAATGGCACCTTTGACGGATGGAAATCAAGAGCAAGACGCAACCGGCATCAAGAAGAAGGGAGAGGAAGGGCCCGAGGAAGAGGCGGCAGTGCTCCCTGTCGGTGTTCTCTACCAGGGCTATCTGAAGAAACGACGAGAGACCTCACGTTGGATGAAGCGTTATGTGCTGCTGTCTGTGAATGAACAGCACCAGCCACAGTTGGAATACTACGCGAACGACAAGCCAGTCACGTTGCAGGCTGGCAGCTCCAAGTCGATCGATTTGAGCTCAGCGCTGTTCAAGAAGAGCATGGATGTGCCCTTTGCATTCGAGATCCATTCGCCGAAGCTTCTCGAGGGGCGAAACAAAGAAGGACGTCTCTATTTCGCTGCGGAGAACGAGTTGGATATCCAGAAGTGGCTTGCACATCTCCGGAATGTAATTCCCAGCAGCATTGAGTCCCGCATTTTTGCGATGCACCGCGGAAACAAGAACGGCAAGATCGACTTTGTGGACTTTGGCATGAGGAAGACGATTTGCAACATGCCATCCAAGTCCTCCAACCACGAAACACCACTGCACCTTGTCGCTCGTGCCGTCATTCACACACACCACCACTCTCCAGGTGCTCCAGGAGGCAGCTCCCTAGAAATTGCAGCCTCTGCCTCGGCAATCTCGGTCACTATTGATGACGATCACGGCAATCAACGCACATCCGTCGTCCCGTCAAGTACCCCGGAAGACCCTATCAGCCATTTCGGCAAGTCAAGAACGGAACTGGAGGCAGACCTCGTCAAGACTGCGCTGTGGTTGATTGAAAATGGGGCCGACATGAATGCGCTCACGGCTCGGAAGGAGAGCCCGATCAAGCTGGCGCTACAAGCGAAGAACTATCTCGTCGCCAAGTATCTGCTCGACCGAGGGGCTCTCGCAAATGGACTGACTGAGACGGAAGTTGACGACTTGCAGCGAATCAAAGCT
Source organism: Pythium pyrilobum (assembly GCA_023335905.1). Taxonomy (NCBI): domain Eukaryota; phylum Oomycota; class Peronosporomycetes; order Pythiales; family Pythiaceae; genus Pythium; species Pythium pyrilobum. The sequence continues at coordinate 9,117 of JAADVV010000115.1, read as the reverse complement.
GCACTGACGAAGAACGCGATCTCAAGCGTGAGTTGTTCATCTTCAGCTCGCACGTCTTCCGCTCGAGGCCTCCCATCATTGGGTTCATTTTCAAAGAAGAAGACCCCCGCGTTGTCCGCCGGAAGCGACGCCAACGATGCACTGCCAATGCTCTTCTTGCAGAAGCAGCCGGGCAAAGTCCGGAACAGCTCGTACGTGTCGGTATTTGTCGAGCTCATCGGGATTTCCAACCCGCACTACCTGAGTCGACCTCGCATCATCATCTCGGTGTTGGACTCGCAGTGCAACCTGGTGGAGATGAAGCAGCAAGTCTCCATCCAGCCGCTCGTGCTGCCGTCATCACTGCTGTGGTCGTTCACATGGCATATGCAGACGCCACTGGAGAACCTCCCGCATGGAGCGTGCGTCGTGTTCGCGCTCACGATCTCACCAACGCTGTCGTCGTCGTCCGGGTCCATTGCCGCCGCTGGTGCCCAGGACTTTGTGCCCGTCTGCTGGACGTACATCCAGGTCGACCAGCGCACGGCCAATTCCATGCCCTTGAACACGGAGATGTACAAGTACCCGATGGACCTCACGCTCAAAAAGCTGCAGCGCGTCGACGCGTTCATCAACGGCGACATCTTCATCTCGCAGGGCCCGCAGTAGACAACGAAGCCGAAGTCGACAACCAAGCAGGCACGTCATGTATTCTGAATATCCAATGCGAATTGCTAATGAAACCTTGAGCCCCCACAGCCACTACGGGAGCCGCGGATCGTAGTAGAACGTGTGGCCGAGCGGACACATGTACTGGCCGGCCTGGCTGCCGGGCGGCATCTGCACGCGCGTATAGCACGTCGGGCACTGGCGCATCACCGGCCGCGTGGGCGCCGCCGACGTGAAGCTCTGGCGCCCCATCTGCGAGTGGCGCATCGCGCCGGCGCCGCCGCTGTTGCCCATTCCCGACGGCGGCGCCAACGACGAGTTTGCCGACGACGGCATCCGCACTTGGAAGAGGTGGCCGTTCGGGCACTGCAGCGTGCCGCGCGCGTTCGTGCTCACGAGGCAGCGGATGCGGCACGTCGGGCACTCGACTACGACGTTGCTGCGCGCCGCGGCGGCGGCGGCGGCCGCGCGCGCGCGCTCCTGCGCCGTCGGCGTGTGCGCGAGCGAGTGGCCGCAGCCGTCGCAGAACGTGCCGCCCGTGCCGCGCTTGCCGCAGTGCGTGCCTACAGCGATAGCCCAGAACCAGTCAGAGCGGGATGCCGAGCCCACCACCATGTTGCATCAGCCACGTACAGTACGGGTGCGCCTTGACGAGTCCCTTGGTCTGCTCGGGCCACTGGGTCTGCGACTTGCGGCAGATCGGGCACTTGTCCGAGTTGGCCTCGTCGTGGTTGACGTTCTCGAGCACGCAGCTAAAGTGGAACTTGTGGCCGCACTCGGCCGTGAAGAGCGCGCGCCCGGGGAGCAGCTCGTCCAGACAGATCACGCACTCCTCGGGCTCCTCTTCGTGGGCGTGCGGGTGGTGGTGCGAGTGGTCGTCCTCGAGATCGTCCATGTCGAGCACCATGGACCGCACAGTCACGATCTCGTTCAGGCTCGAGCGACGGTCGCTGGATGCCGGCGACGCGCCACCGGCCTCGCCCGAGGCGTGCGGCGCCGCCTGCGCCGACTGGTACTTGCGGCGCGCGTCCACATCGCTCCAGCGACGCACGCGCACGGCCATCGTCCCGGTCTCGATGGTGTTCTTGCGGATGTGCTGAACTTGGTGCCGTGTTGTGTGTCCCACGACGACACCCAATCTCAGTCCAGCGACACGAGACTCAGACTCAGAGGAGAACCATTCCGGCACCAACTGCCGTAACCGTAATCCAACGGGTACCCCCTTTCTGCGAGGGGGTATCTCAGAACGCGTAACCCCGCCCAACGAGAGAGTGACGCGTCGATACTTCGCGGAAACGGTAGTAGACCAAGAACCGAACCATGCACGCGGATCTGCGCGGCTTCTGTGCGTAGGCCGCATGGGGACTCTGTGGATGCGGGGCCTGCGCTGGTGAGCTCACGACAGACTCGATTGTTTGGTAGATGGCGCGCCGGTGACGTACGCGGCGTCAATTGCCGTCGGCGCGGCGAGTTCGGCGAGCATTCTCTTTGGCTACGCGCGGCTCTTCCTACTCGGTACGCGCGTCACGCTCGGGTTCTTTTCGTTTGCACAGGTCTAACGATGTCTCTGATTGCTGTAGATCGCGATGGCGTGCTGTACCGCGGTCAATATTGGCGGCTCTTCTCCAACCAGATCGCCTTCCACCAGTACGTCATGCCGTTTTGATCTCCCCCCGTTCTTGGCGTAGATTCAATGTGGACTAACCCACTGTTATGTCCGGCAGTGGTCTCGCTGCCTCCTTCGGTCTATACATCATCTTCCAGTTCCGCGTGCTTGAGCGACAGGTTAGACCGTTGGCGTTTTTGTTGTGTTCGACGCCAACGTTCCACGCTAACTGATCCTTTCGTTCTGCTCCGTCTCAGATGGGGTCCCGCAAGTTCGGCAGCCTGCTCTTCTTCCTCTCGCTGATCACGGCCGCTCTCCAGCTGTCGATGTTGCTCTCGTGGCCCGCGATCGGCCGCCGCCTGCCCGCCGGCCCCTACGCCGCGCTCGGTGCGCTCACCGTCTTCTTCCTGAGTACGGACTAAATGATGGCGGCGATGGGATTGGTGTGGGGGTCCTCAAGACTGAACGAACGTTTGTTTGCCTATAGAGTTTGTGCCTCGCCTTCAACCCAAGGCGTACACGCTTTGGGGGCTCAACTTCTCGGACAAGTCCACGACGTACCTGCTGCTTCTCGTGGTACGCGATTCCAGAGCTGGATTTTGGCGGGGTGGTGACGGTGGAATTTCTGATGGCTTGGCTTGAGTGAATGTGTAGATTCTTGTGCGCAACCCGCGCACTTTGCTGCAGTACCTTCCCGGTGTCTTCCTTGGCGTTTTGTTCAGCGCCACGCCGCTCTCGAAGCTGCAGCTGCCGTCGTTTATCTGCACCATCCTCAGCGTACGCCTGTTGTCTCGCGAACGCATGGAGCATGTCGACGCGTTAACCTCTGTGGTATGCGTGTAGATTTTCCACCCATTCTTCGACGTAGTCCCTGCGAGCGTGGTTGCTCAGCAGCGCCAGCGGCGCATGCTTGAAGCGCAGCGCCGTCTCGGCGTGCGTGGCAATCCGGCTGCGAATGCCCAAGCCGGCCAAGGCTTCCGCGACCAGCTCCTGCCTGGTGGCATGCTGCCTCCGCATCTCGCTGCTGCGCCTGCCCCACCGGCATCGGAAGAAGCGATTCAGCAGTTGCTGGTTCGTTGTTGTCTATATTAATTGCCGTGGATGCGGTGTGGTGGATATCGCGGTAGCTAACGAACAACCGTCGTCGACTGCTTACCAGGCCCTCGGATTCGACCGTGAGCAGGTGCTTGCGGCCCTGCAGTCTGCCAACAACAACGTCGAGGCGGCCGCGAACCGCCTGCTGAACGGTCTGTAAAATGGCGCATTTGCAACAATCCAAAAACAAAAGAAGCATAGACACCATCCAATACGAACAAACGACGTCTCCATGTGCACAAAGCGGCCTCTAGAAGATGTCGATATTGAGAATCTTAATCTCCGTCGCGGGCTTGTCGTACTTGTCTACCCGCACCTGCTCGATCGCCGAGACCGTGTCTTTGCCCTGCTCGACGCGGCCAAACACCGTGTGCTTGTTGTCGAGCCACGGCGTGGGCACCGTCGTGATGAAGAATTGGGAGCCGTTCGTGCCCGGGCCAGCGTTCGCCATCGACACGGTGAACGGACGATCATGGCGCAGGCTGCGGTGGAACTCGTCCTCGAACTCACCACCCCAGATCGATTCTCCGCCCGTGCCGTCGCCAAGAGGGTCGCCCGTTTGGACCATAAAGTTCTTGATCACGCGGTGGAAGATGACGTTGTCGTAGTAGCCGTCGCGGGCGTGTGTGCAGAAGTTCTCGATCGTGCGTGGACACTCCTTGCCGAACAGCTTGATCGTGATGTCGCCCATGGTCGTGTGCAGGATCGCCGTGTCGCCCATCTTCTTGGCCGAGCTCGTGTCGGCGACGATCTGGGTCTCTTCCAGCGTCGGCTTCTCATTGAACACGTCGCGTCCAGTGCTGCCGTCGCCGTCTTCATCATCGTCTTCCTCTGGTTCACGCGACGAGAACAGGAAGAAGCGGTTGCGCTTGAACGACGTGGCAAAGACCGTCGGGTCGATCATCGTGCGGCTCGACGGGTCGTCCGACATGATCAGCGCGTCGGCCTTGATTCCCTTGGACGCATTCAGCTGCCGCTCGATCTGGGAGTTGACCTTGGGCCGACCCTGGAAGAGGCTGATGCGAAGGAAGCGATCCGAGCTCTCCACTTTGCCGAGCACCCGCGCGAGCTTGTTGGTCTCGAGGTTCACGACCTTGATGCCGAGCAGCGTCGGGTACAAGATGAAGTGGCCCGACTCGTCAAAGATGCAGTTGCTGACAAAGCTGGACGCCGCTAGTTCCTTCTCGACGGCCGCGCGGCGACCAAAGTCGATCGCATCAAGGTGGAGCGAGTCGTTCGCCTGCGCGTCTTCAAACACTTGGAGACTCTCGTCGTACTTGCGGCGCAGCTTGCCCGTGGCGAAGCGGAAGACGCGGATCTGCGCGTCCTTGGCGGTCACCACAAAGCTGTCGCCGCGTGGACTCACGTCGATCGACGTCGCGTACGTCTTGGTCTTGGCGAGCTCGTAGAGGTCGGTCTCGCCCTTGAACTTGAACGTGACCTCGTGGCTCGACGGGAACTTGAACGACTCGGTGTTCCAGTACTCCAAGTGGCCGCACATGTCGCCGCTGATCACGCAGTTGAACGCCGCGTTGAAGCCCAGCACGGTCACGGGCGCCGTGTGCGCCTTGTCCAGCACGTGGAGCGGCTCGGGCGTCGTCTGCTCGGCGTTGTACACGCGCAGGCTCGGTCCGTCCTGGTCGGCGACCACGATGCGCGCGTCGACCGCGCCCGTGGCGTGGATCCAGCAGCACTCGCCGGGCGCGAACGGCACCTGCAGCATGTTGACCATGTCGAACCCGAGCACGTCGTAGAACTTGATGTTCCGGTCCGTGGACGTCGAGCAGAGCCGCAGGCCGTCGCGCGACACCGCGAGCGCCGAGATCTCGCCCACGTGGGCCTTGTAGTGCTTGACAAACTCGACGCCCCGCGTCATTTTCTTCCAAAACTTGACGTGGCCGTCGTGGCTCGCCGTGACCAAAAACTGCGTCTCGGGCGCGACCACGACGTGCGTGACGACGTCGCGGTGCATGTAGCTGCGCTCGTACATGGCTGCGGCCGGCAGGTTCTTGAGGTACTCGGCCTCAAACTGGAGCGTCTTCTTGCGCTTCTTCGCGACGGGTGCCGCCGCGGGCATGGGCATCGGCCCGACGTCCTCTTCGTCGCTCTCGGAGCCGCCGTGCGGCGCAGGAGAGGCCTCGTGCTCGGCGTCGCGCTTGGCCATCGTCGCTTCCGCTTGATTGATTTTCCTGTCCTGCTTGTTGGGTCGGCGCCGATAACCACCACTTTTGAGAAAGAGAAGACAAAAAAAAAAAAAAGGTTAAAACCCGTTTTGGATATTTGTTGCTCTCAATTCATTGGTTTGAATTGAGAGCAACGTATGAAGTACGCGTGGCATTCAATTTTGAATTGTGACAGACCGCCGTTTCAGAATGTTGGTCTTTCTGTTGCCTCTCTCAGGGCAGGCCGCCACCGTGGCCCCGTATCTACCTGCACGAGAGGACGGGGCCGCACCGCAAGGCCACGTCGCTGGCGTCACGCTTTTCTCCATGAGTCAAGTCGAGCGGCGTGCAGACGCCGTGGCAGTCAGTCGATCTGGTGGACGGCCATGGAGACGAGGAGGCCATCCGCCAAGGGAGCAACCTCGATGTCTTGATCTCATACTTGCGGCCCGGACACACCTGAGGCATGTGGGTGAGTACGGGCCTGTGGCTCTGCTACGCGCTCGTGCTGCGCGCGTATCGCCACGGAGTCGTTCGAAGGGGTGACGTCGCGATCCACATCTGCGCGAGATTGGCCGCAACGGTGCGCGTGACGTACTCGATCAGCTCCCCGTTGCGCGACGCCGTCGCTCTCGACAGTGCAAGCTCGTTGAACGGCACGCCCATGACCTCGTGCAGGTACCGCACCAGCTCGAGCCGACCGCCGACCATCGCGTAGTACATGTGGACGTCCTGGGCCCGCACGCCACACACCTTGTGGAGAAACTGGACGGCGTCGAGATGGCCTCGTCGGCACGCTACGTAGAGGATCATCGACGTCGGTCCTTCCGTGCGGTTCTCGTGGAGGAAGCGCAGCACGTCAACGTGGCCGCCGCACGCCGCGAGATCCATGGCCTCACGGGTGCAGCCCTCCGAGCGGTGCTCGTGCAGAAACGTGACCACGTCCAAGTGGCCTTGCTGCGCGGCATTGTCCATCGCTCGAGTCGTACAGCCTTCCGCGCGGTGCTCGTGCAGATATTTGACCACCGCGAGGTGGCCCTGGTGAGCGGCCGCGTCCATCGCACGCGTCGTGCAGCCTTCCGTGCGCTGCTCGTGCAGGAAGCGGACGACGTCGAGGTGGCCGTAGCGCGCGGCACTGTCCATCGCGTTGGTCGTGCAGCCCTCACTCCGATATTCGTGCAGGTACTTCACAATGTCGAGTCGTCCGTATCGCGCCGCCGCGTCTATCGCCCTCGTCGTGCAGCCTTCCGTGCGGTTCTCGTGGAGAAACTCCACCACGTCCAAGAAGCCTTGCTCGGCGGCCTTGTCCATCGCCAGCGTCGTACATCCAACGCCAGAGATGTGTCCATCGTCGGTCTCGTGGAGAAACCGGATTAGCTCCCACTGGCGCTGCATCAGCGCGACATCCATCACGCGTGGCGTTAACACGCGCGGACGGAATGCGAGCAGTTCCTTGATCCCCACCACGTCGCCGTTCGTGGCTGCGCACGCGAGCGCCTTGGATACGTGCGCATCGCTCACGCTGGACTCCCGATGCTTCATGATCCATCGCGCAGTCTCCGCGTGTCCGAACCGGATCGCCAACGCCAGCAACTTCCCACGCCACTGCCCAACGTCCATCTTGGCGTCCTGCCACCACTGAAGCACGTCGTGGCGGCCGCAGCGCACGGCGAAGCTGGGCAACTGCAAGTCACCAATCTTGATCTCTTTCATCGAAGCGTACTCGGGCATCTCGCGCATGTAGAAGAGAAACTGCACGTCGCGCAGATCGCCGAGGCGCATGGCGCTCGCCCAGAACGGACTGTGCTGCCAGTCGCTGAGGCAGTCGCGGCAACCGCGGCGGTGGTCGTCGTATCGCTCGACCAAGTCGTGGACGCCCACGGGGATGCCCGTTTGGAACTGCGTGACATGCTTGAGCAGCGCGCGGTCGCAGAGCACGGCGAGCGCTGGCGCCGGCGCCGCGCAGATGCTCCGACTCGAGCGACGCGCGTTCTCCATGGATCGAGACATATTTTAATAACGTTAGGCGATCTTGCGCCGGCCGCGCGGTTTTGAACCCAACAGCCACTTCTCGGTTGTCACCGTCTCACCATATTTTGGTTTTGTGTCTGCTATCTCACCCTGTTTTGGTACTTTAGACCATTTGGGTTCAAAAGACCACCGTCTCGGCGGTTCCTCTCACCTGCACAGAACTCGACTGGCCATGGGGCCCGAGACGACGTCTCCATTCGACGCCACCGTTCTGTTCTGGAGGGGGAAGCTTCCCAGCTGCAGCGATTGGCCCGAGTGCACCCACCAAGACCGTCCGTTCCGGTGCTGGGATGCGACCCTAGCAGACTTGCCGCATCGCACGATGCGAGACAGCGTTCGCGTGCGCGGCATCATGCTCGTGACCCGCATCGCCCCACTGTCGGTTCGGTGCACAGCGCCCGCGCATCAACGTGGTGCTCGGTCTATAATTACGACTGAGCCCTGATCCGATGCGGGCCCGCGACATGGGTGGCCGTGGTGGTGGCGAGGTCTCACGCGAAACCACCACCACGAGTCGCCGATCGCAGCGGCAACTGGACAGCAGGCGCCACGCAGATCGCACAGATCGCAGAAGAGCTGGAGCCGTTGCAGCAGACTCGAATGCCCGTTCACTTTTCACTTTGCGCCTCTCCATCAACCTCGACACGACCATGAAGACCTCCACTGCGCTGCTCCTCGCGTTGAGTGCTGCAGCCCAACGCGTGGCGGCGGCAGCCCAACCGACGACGGCCGAGCTGGCGGCAGCCTCCCACCTCTTCAGTAGCGGCAACGCGTTTGCGATCCGGTCGCTATCCACGACGGGTTCCTGCTACGACGACGCGGGCGGCACCACGGAGGGCACGGCGATGACGCTGCAGCCGTGCGACGGCAGCGTCTCGCAGCAGTTTCGCACGCAGGCGACGACAGGCAAGATCGAGAGCGTGGCCACGCCGGGGCTGTGTCTCCAGCTCCTGATGAGGTACGTGCCGTGCAGCAGCGCGCTCGCGCTGCGCGTGAGCTTCCTCGCGAGCACGGCGCAGCTCCAGTGGACCCAGGGCACGGACTCGACGGGCTGCGTCCACGACAGCGCGAGTTCGCCCATCACGAACTGCGCCCCCGTGACCGACGCCCAGCGGTTCCTGCCCCAGGACCCGACCTCGACCGCACCGGTCCCGGGCGCGAGTGGGGACGCGACGCCGACGCCGACGCCGCCGCCGCCCCGCGCAGTGCCAAGCTCCTGTCAGTAGTCGTTGATTCCTCACACTGGTATACTTAGGTCGCAACACACGTGCTCGTCTACTACTGGTTCATACTTGTCGCATCACGTGCAGCCGTCGTCGGCGTAGTTGTTGTTGCTGCTGCTGCCGCTGCCGCTGCCACTGGGCGCGGCCCGTGCGCACGCGTTCCTGCCCGGCGTCTCCTCCGGCGTCTCCTCGGGCGTCTCCTCTGCGTCTGCGTGGACGTCGGGCGTCGCCTCCTTCTTCTCGTCCTCGTCCAGCTCGTCGGCGTCCTCGTCCGCGCCGTCCTCGAACGTGGACGTCGACGTCTGGCGCGTCACACACGTCACACACGGCGGCAGCGGCTCGTGGACCTGCG
>JAADVV010000114.1:0-26834 GCA_023335905.1 Pythium pyrilobum | reverse complement strand
GGGGGGGGTTCTAGAAGCCCTCCCAAACCGCATAAACCGCTGCGAACGAAACACAACTACAGTAATCTACGGTACTTACTGTATGGCTGCCCCATCCCTACCCTGACGCAGCATGCGAAGTTTACATTTGAGAAATGAAATAAAACACAGACCCTTTGGCAGGAGGGATGGACGAACCACTGGCGCCGCCTTCAACCTGCTTGGGATACTGTATGATCCGTAGGCGACGGATGAGCGGACGCACCCACCTCTCCTGTCGTTCCTCTGGCCCCTCTGCTCCGCTCGCCCCGCGAGCGGCCAATGGCGGGGAGCAGCTCCACCCATTCCGCAATCTGCGCCACATCCGCCAATTGCTCCCTCCACTTCTGCTCTTCAGTATCCAAACCGTTACGTGTCCCCCTATCATGGCCATCTCCATGCTGCTCCGCGTCTCCGCCGCACCGCGCCGCCTCGTGACCTCCACGTCGGTGGCGGCGACGAGCACCACGCGCGCGCTCTCCACCACCGCTGCGCCGACCAAGGAGTACGACTACGTGATCGTGGGCGGCGGCTCCGCCGGCTGCGTGCTCGCCAACCGCCTGACGGAGGATCCGAGCAACAAGGTGCTGCTCGTCGAGGCCGGTCCGAGCGACGTCAACAAGTGGGACTCGTGGAAGATCCACATGCCCGCGGCGCTCACGTTCAACCTCGGCGACGACAAGTACAACTGGTGCTACTACACGGAGCCGCAGAAGCACCTGAACAACCGCCGCCTGCCGTGGCCGCGCGGCCGCGTGCTCGGCGGCTCCTCGTCGCTCAACGCAATGGTCTACATCCGCGGACACGCGTACGACTACGACGACTGGCAGGCCAGCGGTGCGAGCGATTGGAGCTACGCCGACTGTCTGCCTTACTTCCGCAAGGCGCAGACCCACAGCCTCGGCGAAGACGACTACCGCGGCGGCAGCGGCCCGCTCAACGTCACGCGCTGCTCGCAGAAAGAGCAGATCCTCTTCAGCAAGTTCATCGAGGCCGGCGTCCAGGCCGGGTACCCCTTCACGGAGGACATGAACGGCTACCAGCAGGAGGGCTTTGGCTGGATGGACATGACCGTCCACAAGGGCCAGCGCTGGAGCGCCGCGACGGCGTACCTGCGGCCGGCGATGGCGCGCAAGAACCTCACGGTCGTGACCGACACGTTCGTGAACAAGATCGTATTTGACGGCAAGAAGGCCGTGGGCGTCGAGACCGAGCACACCAAGCAGCAGACGCGCGCGACGTACTTGGCCGGCAAGGAGGTGATCCTCTCGGGCGGCGCGATCAACTCGCCGCAGCTGCTCATGCTCTCGGGTGTGGGCGACGCGAGCCACCTCAAGGAGATGGACATTCCGCTCGTCGCGCACGTGCCCGCCGTGGGCCAGAACATGGAGGACCACCTCGACCTGTATATCCAGTACGAGTGCACCAAGCCCATCACGCTCCACAACGCCACGTGGAAGTACCCGCACAACATGGTCCGCATCGCGCTCGAGTGGCTCTTCAACCGCACCGGATGGGGCGCGACGGCCCACTTGGAGTCGGGCGGCTTCATCCGCAGCGCGCCGGGCAAGCGCCACCCGGATCTGCAGTACCACTTCCTGCCGGGCGCGCTGACCGGCCAGCTCACGCCCGGCGCCAAGCACGCCTTCCAGGCGCACTGCTCGCCCATGCGCGCGACGAGCCGCGGCTTCCTCAAGCTGCGCAGCAAAAACCCGCGCGACCACCCGATCATTGAACCCAACTACCTCAGCACGAAGGAGGACGTCGTGGACATCCGCAACGCCGTGCGCCTCACGCGCGAGATCCTCGAGCAGCAAGTGCTGGACGAGTTCCGCGGTGACGCGATCTCGCCCGCCAAGGACGTGCAGACCGACGCGCAGATCGACGACTGGGTGCGCAACAACACGGAGAGCGCGTACCACCCGTCGTGCACGAACCGCATGGGCACGGACGACAACTCGGTTGTGGACCCAGCGACGCGCGTCCACGGGCTCGACAACCTGCGCATCGTCGACGCGTCCATCATGCCCAACATCGTCAGCGGCAACCTCAACGGTCCGGTGATCATGCTCGCCGAGAAGGCCGCCGACATCATCCTCGGCAAGACGCCGCTGCCCAAGTCCAAGGCGCCCGTGTACGTGCCGCAGAACTGGGAGGCCAGCCAGCGATAGGCGACTGACTGATATTACTACTAATACCAAATCCACCCCACCACCATACTACTATAGTACTGTACTGTATGCAGTATAGTCGACTTGATGAGAAAAATGAAAGAAAAAAAAAAAACGAACGATGGCGTTTTCCATTCGCGCGAGCGGTAAACAAATAGGGACGGAGATGCATTAAACTTAGTCGTCCTTCACGACGGGCGCCTTCTTGCGCTGTCGCAGCTTCTGCTTGCCGTCGTCCTCACTCTCCGTCGCACTGTCCTTCGCCTTGGCCGCCTTGGGCGAGGCCGCCGCGGCCTTGGCGGCGACCTCCTCGGCCTCCTCCTTGTCGTCCATCTCGCCCTTGGCGCAGCACATAAAGAAGCCGAGGATCAGCGTGAACACCGTGATGACAAACATGGAGCCAAAGCCCTTGACTGGGTTGGCCAGCGCGTACTCCCAGAGGCCAGTCATCGCTTCCGTCAGCTGGTGCATGTAGCTCGACTCCTTGGCGCGCTTCTCCTCGAGCTCCTTGCGCTCCTTCTCCCGCGTCTTCTCCTGCTCCTCAAGCTCGAGCTTCTGCTTCGGCGCAAACGTCAGGTTCGCAAACGCCTCAGCCTTCGTGAAGTCGTTACCGAGCCAGAAGTTGTCAAACGTGATACCCTCCGACATCGTCCACACCTCAACGGCGAGCGCACCGATAGGGTCCAGACGCGCCGGGTGCTCATCCTCAAAGTAGTCCGGGTTCGGGATCTTGAGCGGCGCCCATTCACCCTTGTACGCCGGGTTCGGAATGAGCGGGGCCACCCAGCGGCCCTTGAACGCCGGGTTCGCCTTCGTCGGCTGCTTCCACTCGCCACAGCCTGAGACTGCCTCGCACTTGGTGTTCGGGATCTCCGGCGAGACCCACTCGCCGTCATCCTCGTCATCCCAGTCCTCTGGCTTTGTCACCGCCGGATCCGGAATCATCGGTGACTCGTCGTCTAACCAGTCTGCTGGCTTGGTCGCACTCTCGTCGGGGATGCGCGCCGGGGCATCTTCGTCCCAGTCGTCCGGCTTCTTGGCGTCCGGATCGCGAATCTGCGACTCTTCAACCCAGTCCGAGGGCTTCGAGTCCGTCGGATCGTCAATCTCCTTGTCCGGAATGACCGAAGGCGAGAATTTCTCGAAGAGGCTGCCGTTCGAGACCGACTTCTGGTCGATAAACATCTCGTACGTGTTGTCATCGCGCACGACGAGCGTGTACAAGTGGGTGAGGCGGTCCGACTTGATCTGTGGCGGGTCGTCCATGTGCTTCTCCTCGTACTTGCCCGTGAGCGGGTTCTTGTGCTGGAAGATAAAGTGGACCTTGTCGTTCGCGCCACACTTGTCGGGGCCGAACATGATCACAAACGGCGAGTCGTCGCTGAAGTCCGAGTAGTTGTCAACGTCGTTCTTGCGCAGCAGCTTGACGTACGCCCCGCCGCACGTGAGCCCCTTCTGGAGCTTCACCTCGTACTGCACGACGAGCTGCTTCTTGACGTCCGAGCCGTCGATTTGCAGCGGGTGGTCGAGCTTGACGGAGAGGCCGTAGTGCTTGGCCGGCGCGTCGAGCACGAGGCCGCGGTCCTTCTCCAAGTGGCCCGTGCGCACCGTGTACTCGTCGAGCGTCACCTCCTGCGACGAGTACTTCTCGTGCGTGCTCTTGAGCCAGCGCGAGCCTTCGAGCACCTCGTGCTCCTCAAACGTCTCGACTAGCAGGCCCTGCTTGGAGATCTCCTGCACCTGCTTGAGCAGCTCCTCGTCGATGGCGACCTCCTTGGCGGCGGTCTCTTCGCTCGCGGGCGAAGCAGCGTCCTCGGCCTGAACCGTCGCGGCGGCGGTGGCCAGCAGCAGCGCCGCGCCCGTGAGTCCCCAGCGCATGACCTTCATCTTCTCCTTCGCGTCTTCTCTTCCCCGTCGTCGGCAAATTCGGATGTGGGAATCCACGTGTCAGGAGCAAGTTGAAGGCCGCGGCGGTTGCCGACCCACGCGCCAGGGGACGGTTCTAGAAGATCCCTTGTTAGAGCTGTGAGAGATCCCTCATTACAGCGCCGTCCCTGTCCCTTTTTGTTTATCAAAACAAGGGACACTGCAATACGGGACCACGAGGGACGCGGAAAAGCTGCTCCCCTTGGAAGATCGCTTGAAGGGGAAGAAAGCTCGAGAGAGTGTGGGAAAGAAAGCGGGAGAAGCACCATGGACACTCGCCAGCGCACGCAGTCGCCCATCGTGACGGGCACGTCGGTCATCGCGCTCAAGTATGCGGGCGGCGTGCTCATGGCCGCCGACACGCTCGGCTCCTACGGCTCGCTCGCGCGCTTCACGGACCAGCGCCGCATCACGGCCGTGCACGATACGACGCTCATCGGCGCCAGCGGCGACTTTAGCGATTTCCAGTTCATCAAGGACAAGCTCGACGAGATGGAGGTGTACGACTTCAACCAGGACGACGGTTGTGACCTGAGTGCGCCAGAGCTCTACCACTACCTCCAGCGCCTCCTCTACCACCGCCGCAACAAGTTCGACCCACTGTGGAACACGGTCGTGGTCGGCGGACTCCACCCACAGACCAAGGAGCCGTTTCTGGGACAGGTGAGCATGATCGGCCTCGCGTTTGAGGGCGACTTCCTTGCCACAGGCTTTGGCCACCACCTCGCCATGCCACTGCTCAGAAAAGAGTGGCGTGCGGATCTCACGGAGGCTGAGGCGCGCAAGCTGCTTGAGTCGTGCATGCGCATCTGCTTCTACCGCGACTGCCGCACAATTAACCGCATCCAGTTCTCCAAGGTGGACGCCTCGGGCGTGTCGATTGCTGAGCCAGTGGCCATTGAGACCAAGTGGGACTACGAGCTCTTCAAGAACCCCAAGTCGAGCTTTGGCGGATCATGGTAAGTTGGGTCGCAGGAGTTCTTACACGTCGGACAGACCAGTGAAAGGAGCGATCTCGCGCGGCCGTGCATGAGGAAAACGACGACAAACGCGAGCGTCTCCGGGATGGGAGCCTTTGTCATGGAAACCACAAGAAGAAAGAGAAGAGAATACAGAAAGAGCAGCAACCATCCCATTCACGGCATGTCCGGTGTGCCAGTTCTATTCCATTGTGGCGTTGTCGACAGAGAACGATTAGATGCACAACCATGACTCTCACTAGTCGCTCCCCTCTGTGGCCTGGCTAATCCTTTCTCCTCGACTTTGTGCGGCGGCGGCGACTGGTACTCGCGTCCGAATCCGAGGACTCGGACTCGCTCGACGAACCAGAGCTCGAGCCGCTGCTGCTGTCGCTGGAACTGTCGCTATCACTGTCACTCGAACTGCTGCTGCTGCTACTGCTGTCACTATCACTAGAGCTGCTCCCGCGTCTCTTGCGCGACCGACGCGACTTTTTCTTCATGTCCTTGGACGAGCCGCGCTTCCTCTTCTCGGCAAGGGACTTTTTCTTGCTCATCTTCTTGTCCTTCTCGGCGGCGGCCTCTTTCTCCGCATCCTCCGGCGGCTTCTCCTGGTTGAACGGCTGCCGCATCTTGGGGTTCTTGAGCTGGAGAGACCGCGACGCGCGCTTGACGTACACGGCCTCGTTCTTGCACTCGTACGTCCAGTGGCCCGTGCGCAGACACTTTTGGCACTGCGCGTTCGCCGCCGCGGCTCCGCCGCTTGCGGCGCCTCCGATCCCGCGGCGCTGGACGCGCACCTGGTCCGTGCTGGTGAGATACATGTTTCGCTTGGCCTCCTTGCGCTGCGCCCACTGGCTTGGCGCCGCATCGTCCCCCTGGCGTCGCGACATACTTGCGCCTTCTCCGGTTCGTGTCGGTCTTTGTGCTTTCGGACCAACCCAACCAACAGCTCCAACATGCAGCGTCGATATTTTAACCAATAATATCCATGGATGAAATCAGGAAGTGATTCTAGTGGCTTATAATGCGCAACGACCGCCGCGCTGGTTCGTCTTGCGAGACACAGCGGCGGATGGCGCGCGTCACATGCGCCATCCGCTCCTGCCGCGCGTAGAGCGTGCTGAGCGGCGGCGTCGTGGGCTCGGGCATGGACGCGATGTAGCCCGTGGGCTGCGAGCCGACCACGGCCGTGATGTAGTTGACGGCGCCCTTCTCCACGTCCGCCAACGTCTTCTCGGGCGCGGCGTCCATGGCGCCGACTGCGCGCTCCGCCATGGCCGGCCAGTCGACGCGCCACAGCGCCACGCCGTACGCGCAGAGCTTGAACAGCTCCATGCACAGCACGCCCGCCCACAGCGCCGGGAAGCCGAAGCCCAGCACCAGGCCTGCTTGCAGCGAGATACAGAGAGTATGTGGGTTGTTGGGCTACAGTAGTGTCTGGAGAGAGGAGCACGCACCACCGACGTAGGCGACGGGGAGGTTGATGCACCACGTCGCGACGGTGCTCGTCCAGAAGATGACCTTGACTTGGCTACAGGTAACGTATAGTCAGCAGTGACGAGAGTGACGCAGCAGCAGCAGCGTCAAGAGAAGCGCACCTCATGCCCGTGAGCACGCCGCCAAAGAGGATCTCAACCGACTCGAGCACGTACGCGACGATAAAGATGGGCAGCACCTGGCGGCACTTGGCAAGCAGCGCGTCGTCGCTCGTGTAGACCGAGATCACCTCGCGGTCGAGCTTGTGCGTGACCAGTGCGAGCAGCGAGACCACGGCGAGCGTGCAGAGTAGGCCGAGCCGCGCGACGCGCTGGGCCGCGAGCGGCTCGTCCGCACCGAGGTAGTTGGCCACGCGCACCTGCGTCGCGCAGCCGTAGCCCCAGAAGAGCGCCCAGAGCAGGCTCCACATGCCGGCCACGACGGCGTTCGCCGCGATGGTCGTGGGCCCGAGCTTGGCCGCGACGAGCGAGATGAGCGCGTTCGCGAGGTTGGACACGAAGCTGTTGCCGGCGATGGGGCCGGCGATCGACAGGAACGCCCGGAGCCGGCAGACCGTGAAGGCCTTGCGGTCCCAGCCGCGCCACGCGCGCCGGTGGTGCTTCTTGTACAGAATGCCGTACGCGATGAGCGCGCACGGCTGGTACCACGCGGCGACCACGGTGGAGAGCGGCGAGCCGACGAAGCCGAGCCCGCGCCAGCCGCCGACGCCGTGGATCAGGAGCGAGTTGCCGGCGATGGCGACACCGATCGACGTGACGCCCACGACGGTCGTCGGCAGGAGCACGCCCATGGCCTGGAAGTACTGGCGCAGACACGCGTAGATGAGCGACGGCAGGATCGAGAACGAGAGCACCCGCGAGAACGTGGTCGCGAGCGCGATCACGCGGACGTCGTCGGTCGAGTACTCGAGCACGGCGCCGACGCACCAGTACCACGCGAACACCGGCAGCGACAGCACGCTCGTGAGCGCGAGCCCGAACTGGAGCCACACGCCCGTGAGCTCGCGGTTGCCGGCGCCCCACGACTGCCCGCAGAGCGTGATGAGCGCCGACGCCGAGGCCCAGACGGCCATGAGCGGCGCGCTGGTCCACACCTGCGCGAGCGAGGCCGCCGCGAGCTCCTGCACACCCATGTGGCCGAGGAAGACGGCGTCAATGGCCGTGAGCGCGATGCGCGAGACCGTCGCGAGGCTCACTTGGAAGGCCATGGCCGAGAGCGAGCGGAACTCGCGCCACGTCGGCGTCTGCGCACGCCCGGCCTTGGGCACCAGCGGGCGCGACTCCATTGCGGACGATGCGCCAAACGACGGCCGCCGACGCCAGACAACGGTGTGGGTGCGTGGAGCTCGACGTTCGTCGTCAGAGCCGTTTCGAGCAAGCCCCCGTCGTTCTCTCCCCTCCCCCGCGTCCGTTGGACGACATGGGAGGAGACGCAGTGGCGACTGGCCGACTGGGCCTGAGCAGTCCGGTTCTTCTTCTGAGAGTTGGGTAGGCGGCTGTCTGACTGACGTCCATGGGCGCGGCGCTGGCGACGCACCGCGCGGACAACGGCAGCGCGCACTGGCCGCTGCTGCGTGAGTACCTATCGCAATCGCTCCGGTCGCTGGACGAGTGCGCGGGTGTGTTTCTGGGCTCGTCGTCGAGCGACGACGACGTCGACTCGGCGGATGAATGCGACCACCGACCGCGGCACCGTCGTGGCAGCGCTGGCGGCGCGGCACTCCACCGGCCGGCGCCGCTCTACCCGCGCTTCTTGACGCGCGAGCAGTTCGACGAGGTCTTCGGCATGCTCGTGGCCGACGCCGAGCCGCACTTTGCATTCTTCCGGGGCCGAGCCGCCGGTGGAGCAGCGGCTACTGCAGGAGGAGGAGGAGGGGGCGATGCAGTTTGCGCCCACCAGGTCTTCTGCGGGCTCGCGCTGCTGGCGCGTGCCGATCTGCACGCCAAAGTGCAGTTCCTGCTCCGCCTCTACGCGACCGACGCGCACGGCGAGCTGCCCGTGGAGCGGCGGCTGCTGCTGCTGCGCGACTTCCTCGCGGCGCTCACGCGCGTGCTGGGCCTGGCCGAGCCCGTCGAGAACGCGGTCGTGAGTTATCTGGAGGTGCGATGCGATCTCTCTCCTCCATCTCGACATGGCCGCAGCGTATATGCTCACGTGTCTGTCGTTCCGTTGGAGACAGAGGGAGTTTCTCAGCGGCGACGACAAAGGCCTCTCGACGGGCCGCGAGCTCTACGACTTTTGCTTCTCGACGGCACGCGTAAGCGGCTTCCTGCACGAGATCCAGTCGGCCGTGGCCGGTTCGTGGACGCCTCTTCTTGGCGACGAGATGTCGATCCGTCGGCTCATGGAGTTAGTTGTGGTCTTGCTCCCCTCACCAGACCTCTCCAAGCTGCGAGACAAGGAGGCCACTGGACGGCTGCAGCACGCCGCGGCAGCGGTTGCGGGAAGCTCCGCGTCGGCAGCCAAAGGCGGCGGACGGCTGAAGCTGCTGAACCGCGGCGCCACGATGCTGCAGCTGACCAACGAGGCGCTGCTGTGGTCGATGCGGGTGAGCCGCTTCAAATCCGCCAGCATCACTGGCTGGCTGTATGACACACTAAGGGAACGGGCATCTCGCAGGCGCGCGATCTCTCCTGCCTGTGGCGCCACGACTGCCTCGCGCTGTCCGAGGACGCAACCGTTGGCCACGCGCTGTCGGAGATGAAGCAGCACAGCGACGCGGATGCCGTGCTCGTCACGTCGGTCTCGTGTGGTTATGCGGCTCTGCTCACGACCGACGACTTTCACGCGTGAGTCCAGTAGCCTCAGCTCTCTCGAGAGGGGCCGTACCCTCACACTCTTGCCTCTCGCCGTGTAGCTTCCTCGCAGACCTTCTCCCGGAAGACGCCGCGGCCGCGACTTCCATGGGCGACTTCATGCGCCTGCAAGTGGCCAAGTCGTGCGCGGCGTTCGTCTCTTCCTCGCTTCGGTCCATGGTGGATCACCTCCAGGAGACGACCGCGACACTGTCTGCGAAGCCTCGAAGCGTGGCGCGCACCGCTGAGCGGAGACGGCGCCACCAGTGCATTTCGGCGGACGAGTGCTTCTTCAACGCGGTGCTGCGTCTCGCCTGCGGTGCGCAGGCTCTCGCGGTGCTGCAATCGTCTCTTCCGCAGGCCACGCAACAGGTCGCGTCGTCGGCGCCGCGTGCGGAGGTAGGCGGCGACCCGCTGCTGGGCTGCATCTCCGTCTTTGACGCGCTCGAGTGGCTGCTGGAGGACTTGTCGCTGCTGAGTACGACCGTTCGGGAACAACTCTCTCTATCGTTTGGTTCTGTGTGAGGAGCTCACTCTGGTGTCATGGGGCTCGCAGACGGGAAGGAGCGGTTCGCGGTCGCATCGTTCCCGTCGTTCTACTGCTCGCCGGCGAGTGTCTCGTTCCACAGCGGCAACGGCAGCAAGCGTCCGCGGCTGCTGGATGCGATTGCTACCATGCGAGAGCAGAAAACCACGGGTGTGCTGGTCCACTCCACGGGAGAGAGAACCGCGACGGCGCACACACTCAGGTGAGAGCAAAGACGGCGATCACCCGTGGGCGACAACACCTAGGACTGACTCGTCAGTGGCGTTTCGCAGCACTGGGAGCCTCCGAGACGTGTTCGCCAGCGAGCCACGGCCCGGTGACACACTAATTGACCACGGCAACGACGAGCAATGCTACGCGCCGATCTTCGACGCACTCACGCCGCTGCAGGTGCTCTGCGATCGGCTCCCCGCCGCGTTTGCACCCGGCGTCGTCGTCAGCGGCGACGACTCGATCGCGCGCGTTGTGCACACCATGGTCGCCACTCGGTCGCGCCGCGTGTACATCAGCGGCGACAATGCGGCGGCGCGGTCGCTGTGCGGCGTCATCCGCGCGACGGATGTGCTGCGTCTGCTGCTCCAGGAGCAGCACCGGAAGCCTCGCTTTATGTGAGAAAACAAAAATGGCCACGTGTGTCTACTCTAGTCATGTTTTGCATGAGAGATCCCATCTACACGATCTGTACAATGAAATTGTTTCGCCGCCCCGAGCGCAAGAGCAGGATGGATCCGTCCACGAGGTCGCTGTCCGCCAGCACCATCGTGTCCGCCGTGACGCGCTCCTGGTTCAGGTACACGCCGCCGCCTTTGATGAGTCGTCGGCACTCAGCCTTGGACTTGGCGAGGCCCACGACGGTCGCGACGTCGACGATCGGCTTGCCCACCACGTCATCACGGCTCAGCCGGAAGAGCGGCGCGTCCCCCGCCATCGCCATCACCTTGGCGGCCGTGAGGTCGGCGGCACCGGAGCCTCCCTTGCCGAAGAGCAGCTCCGTGGCGTCGTGGGCGGTCTGCAGCGCCTCTTCGCCGTGCATCGTCTTGGTGATGCTGTCGGCGAGCACGCGCTGCGCCGCTCGCCTCTCCGGCGCCTTGCCGTGCTCGTGGACGATCTCCGTGATCTCGTTCACGTCCAGGAACGTGAAGCTCTTGAGCAGCTGCTCCACGTCGCGGTCGTCCGCGCGAAGGAAGTACTGGTAAAAGTCGAACTAACCACAACACAAAATGAGCCCAATGAGATACACGCGGGCCACTCAGGACCACCCATCACACTGCACGTACCACCGAGGTCTTACTGGTGTCGAGCCAAATGGCGTTGCCCGCCGACTTGCCGTACTTCTCGCCGCTGGCGGTCGTGAGCAGCGGCAGCGTCACGCCGAACGCGTCCTCGTCCGCGCCGATGGACTTGCGGATGAGCTCCGTGCCCGAGACGATGTTTCCCCACTGGTCACTGCCGCCGATCTGGGCGACGCAGTTGTGGTGGCGGTGGAGGTGGAGAAAGTCGTACGCCTGGAAGAGCTGGTACGAGAACTCGAGAAAGCTGATGCCCTGCTCGCTCGCGAGCCGCGACTTGACGCTATCGCGCGAGAGCATCGTGTTGACGCGGAAGTGGCGGCCGATGTCACGCATCCACGCGACCGCCGACATGCGATTGTGCCACTCGGCGTTGTTGAGCACGATGGCGCCCGTGCGCGGGCAGTCGAAGTCGAGCACGGGCGAGAGCCCGCGCAGGATGCGCTGCGCGTTCTGCTCCACGTGGTCGTCCGAGAGCAGCACGCGCTCCTCGGACTTGCCGCTCGGGTCGCCGATGAGACCCGTCGCGCCGCCCACGAGCAGGATCGGGCGCATGCCGGCCCGCTGGAAGTGGCGCAGCGCGATGCCCTGCAGCAGGTTGCCCAGGTGGAGCGAGTCCGCGGTCGGGTCGAAGCCGCAGTAGACCGCGGGCGGCGCGGCCGCGCTCTTGAGCAGCAGCTTGTCGATGAGCGCGCCGGCGTCCTGGTGCGTGAGCGCCGCCAGCATGCCGCGCGCGCGCAGCGCCTCGATCGCGCGGCTCATTGTAGCCGCTCGCTGATTCCGTGAAAAATGAAATATGCGCAATGGCCATCAACTACATCTCAAATCCCCAGAAGAGTGACATTCCGTTACAAGAGAGGCTATAAGAGCCGACGCACTTCGAGCGTGCGGCGCAGGTAGATGATCTGCGAGATGGAGACGACTCCCAGCACGAGCGCCTCGAGGCAGGACCACCACATGATGCGGCTGTGCGTGCTCGTGATCACTGCAGCAGTTTACGGGTACATGACAAATCAGTCCTGCGCAATGCTAGTGGAAGCAGATCAGGCAACCAGTACGTACCTTGGTCGTGGTAGCTCTTGATGGCCTTCATGTACGCCTGCGTGTCCTTGACCGTGTCGAGCGTCGCCGACAGCTCGTACACGAGGTCCTCCAGTTCCTGTACTTGCTCTGCCAGATATGAGTTCGTCAGCCGTCGCATTTGCGTCGACAATGGAGTGAACACTTTCGCAACGTACTGATTTTGGTCGCGTCGGCATTCGAGAGCACTTCGTGCGCTGGGTCGTCTGCGTGGAACGAGAAGCCCACGACGATGTCGCCCACAGACGCCAACGAATTCTTGAAGCACAGCGTGTGGGTGCCGCCCTCTCCGATGGGGCCCAGGAACCGCCCCGACGGGCCCTCGTTCGTGTAGATGACGGCGTTTGAGCCGTCCTGGAGGTTGACGACGAGTGAGTCGGCGACACCGCGGAGCACCTCGTAGTTGAGCGAGATACCGTGCTTGTACTTGGCCACGTCGATGGAGAAGCACTCGTCCGATGATGCAGGCACACTCGCGTGCAGAGCAGCGGCGCCGTGGAGCGACAGCAGCGCCGCGACGGCGACGGCCAACACACGCGCGATCATCGCGAAGCGCAATTTGGATACTGAAGAAGGGGAGTCAGAAAGCAGGACAGGATGTCACTATTTTGAAGGGATCCTCCTGACAATGGAGCCCTCCCTCTCAAATGTCACTCATCTGCCTGCGACGACGTGGCACACGACCATTGTCCCCCGTTGCCTCGATCGAACGCCGCAACTGAGAATGCAGGCCGTGCGACGCCAGCTGGACCAGCTCTTCACGGCGCACGCGGCCATCGCCATCGTGACGGGCGCGCTCTGCTTCCTGACGCCGCACTCGCAGCTCTCGCCGATCCTGGGCGACGCCAACAACACGCACTTTGCGCATGAGTTCATCCGCCTCTACGGTGCGTTCCAGTCCGCCCCATGCCTGTTCAACGGCAGCCAAACTCACTCGCGCGACTATATGTTTGTCTGACAGGCGCACTCACCCTCGCGCAGGGCTGGCTCGTGTGGCGCACGCGCCTCGTGAGCGACGCGCTCGTCCGCCGCACGTTCTGCCAGGCGTACTGCATCTGCTTCTCGCTGCAGGCGCTCGCGCTCATCCGTGCGCAGCTCTCCGCACCGGAGAGCCACTCGCTACTGCACTGGTTCAACATCCTCATTCTGGGCGGGCTCGGTGCCGCCTACGGGTACTTCCTCGCCTTCAAGACTATCAAGGCCTTTGAGCTGCCAGGAGGGGACAAGGGCGGACTCTAAGTCAAGGAAGAAGGTCTCCATTCACATCATATCCCCACTCACTCACTCGCATATTCGTTTCTCCCCACTGATGCTTCTGCCTACGCATCATCTACGACAATGGGCTCAGTGGTCGGCGTCGCGTGGCTCTCGGCAGCCTTGCTTGGCGTGCCGTCCGTCAGATCGATGGGCTCTGGACTGGACTTGTCGGCCGAACCGACGGCGGGAGCATCCGAGGACGAGACGAGCGTCGGAGCGATCTTCCGCTTCTTGCGCACTTGGAGGGTGTTGACCGCTGCAGGCGTCTCACTGCCAGAAATGTCTATCGTTTTGGACGCATCGCCGCCCATCTTGGCGGCGTCCCGCTTCTGGAATGCCTGCAGGAGAGGCGATGTGATTGTGGGCTTCTTCTTCGTGACCGCAGGACTCTTGGTCATGGCACCACCGCTCTCGCTGTCGACTGGATTCTCGCTGGCTACAGGAACTGGCTGCGGCTTGATTTTCTTCTTGGAGACTTTCGTGACGGTAAACATCGACAGAGTCTTCTCCTCGTTCTTGCGCATCAAGTCTACAAACACAGGCGTTGGCGAGATGTCTTCATCGTACCATCACCTGAGGGATCGTGGTGCCACGCACCTTGGTGCTCGACGCTCGTTCCAAAAAAGCCGTCGGCGAACCGGATGAACGAGATGTAGCCATCCATGGACGAGATACTCAGGATCTGGCCATCGGCGGACCACGCCGCATCCGTCAGATCCGCGTAGTGAAGGTTCTTGATGGTGCAAATGGGATGCCGTTGCTGCAATACACACAGGACGATACGTTAGCGGAAGACGCATCGACCTGCACACACGCAACCGTTCAAACCAACCTGCGAATCGTAAACGATGACGGCGTTGAGAGTGATCACTGCAAAGATCGAGCGATGGGGCGTGCGGAAGAAGTTGTTGCTCGTCTCCTCCGCGTCTCTCAGCTCATACAGATGCGGATTGCATCGAACGCCCAGCGAAGCCTTCTCCTGGCCGGGCAGATGCAGCGCAGGCTTGCTCATGTTACCTCGAGCGAACGCGTACACCGTGTTGACAGCAGCTGCCGCCTCGCTCGGACGGAAGACTCCCGTCGGTGCAAGCAAATAGCTCCCGCACGGTGTCCACGTGAGTCGCCGCGCGAACACAGGACACGTATCGTCGAGAAACATGCGATGCTTGGGTGGTCCTTTCGAGAATGGGTCTTCAGTCTTGGACTCGGCGTCCGCAGGGTCCGTCTTCTCCACGTCTAATTTGTTGACTGGAAAGTCACGCGTCTTGAGTGTGAGCAGGTTTGTACACTTGCGCGTCTGCTTCTTGGAGTTGTTCTGTCGGGTGATCGCGTCGAATCCCAGCAACGTGTACACGCGGCACGTGCGGTCGTTTCCCTCCGTGACGAGAAACTCGCCCAGCGGGTCCCAGGCGACACCCTGCACGTACTGCGTGTGGTCTTTCCTCCTCTCCACGACCTCTCCCTTCTCCACATTCCACACGACCGAGCAGTTGTCGACCGATCCAGAGCACAAGTGCACCGAGTCGGGCGACCAGCAGAGATCGGTGATGTCGCCTTTGTGGCCGCACGCGAGCAGCGAGCGCGAGATATCGCTGAAGGACGTGATCTTGTCCCAGCTCCAGTCGTCGCCGGCGGCCTTGGGCATGGTCCAGACGATGATGGTCGAGTCATCGCTGGCCGACGCGAGGTACTGGCCGTTGGGCGAGAAGCGCACGCAGTTGACGCTGCGGTCGTGGCCCGTGAGGCTGAAGATGAACTCGAGCCCGTCGTTCTCTTTGAGCTCGGGCAGCACACGCCAGAGCTTGATCTCCTTGTCGGCGCCGCCCGTCGCGAGTATGGTCGGCGCTGCGGTTGGCGCGCGACGGTCGTGGAGGAAGTCGAGCGAGAGCACCGCCTCATTGAGGCCCGTGGGGCCGCAGTGCCAGCGGATCTCGGGCGTCGCGACGCGCACGGGACTCGGCGGCGCGGCCTCCTGCACAGTAGTGGGTGTGTGGTTCGGCTTGTCCATTTCCTCTGCGTGGGGAGCCGCCGCAGCGACGGACGCGTCGACAGTCGACATGCTCAGTCGTCTCTCGTGTCTCGTTATCGCAACTTCCCGCCATAATGGTAGCCAGGGGCGGCAAATGGCTGTAGTGTACCTGCTCTCTAAAGTACGACATGGGAGGTCGAACTAAGTACGAAATGGGATGGGTTCAGTTGCCATTTCGTGAGTAAAAAGAAACCGGTGTGCGGTGTGCTTCACTGCTCACTTAATCTATTGATGTTATGAACTTCTCAACTTGCTAGATAAATACAGATCACTGAAACTAGCTAGTGAGGTGGTTGATAACGGATCCGACGGAGTCGCGGCGGAGTGTGAGCAGCTATCTATGGGTCTCGAAGAACGAGAGAAACGAGGGCCGCGTCAACAGCACCTGGAGTATAGAATGGAGGGGAAGTTGGTTGTCTTGGTGGGTTCGTCGTAAGAGAGCACGAAAGTCGCGTAAATCTCGCAAAGTAGGGAAGGGGCGCGACGTTCGGTGTGCTGCACGGTGGAGCACACGTGAATTGAATCGCCTTCTCGGCCAACGCGCCTCTTCGTAAATTACGAATCGTAATCGCTCTGCGTTTCTATCCACCCTTATCCGCCAATGAAAAGCTTCTCTCCTTGATATGTGCCCGACCCCTTTCTGTCTTTGTTGCGAACTTCCTCCCCTCACTTTTGTCCGGACAGCTACTGTACACCTAGTTCACTGTGAAACGGAAAGCCCACTCTGGTTCCTCCCCCCTCTTGTCAGACTCGAGCAAAGCGGCACCACACACACACACACTGCGAGCGGATCCGCCGCCAATTCACCACGTCACCATGGAGGGCTGGAGCAACTACTTCACCACGCACTTCTACGCCATCAAGATGCGGCCCGTGTCGGCCTTCGACCCGTCCGGCTTCCTCATCCTCATCACGGCCGTGCTGCTCTTCGTGGGCGTGGTCGCCGCCAGCGCGCAGCGGCTGCTCTCGCGCCACGGCGTGCGCCTGCTGCGCTCGCGCGTCGAGAAGAACCTGCAGGACATCTCGGATTACGTCGGAGAGAGCAAGACCAAGCTCGAGGAGCAGATGCAGTACGTCAAGGGACGCGCCATCGACCACTCGGGGCGACAGGGCTTCATCGCCGAGATGCTCAGCTTTGCCTACCTCTCGCGGCTCGCCTTCTCGGTCGCCATCTTCTCGATCGCTTCGTACCTCAACGCGCTTGCGGCAGTGATCGCCGGCTGGCGCACGCCCAACGTCGTGATCCTCAATCTTGACAAGAAAGACTCGGGCCTGAAGACGCTGCCGGACCTCGGCCACGACCTCTTCAAGTACGTCATGACCAAGATCTACGGTCAGACGACCTACATCGAGTGGTTCGACTTGCCCGACGAGTTCATCGGCGCCGTCGGCACGGCTGTGGGAATTCTCCTCATTCTGCACCCTCGCGTACGTACCACCTTCGTTTTGCGTGGATCTTGGATCTTGTGTGGGCGAAAGAGGAGAGGGAAGCACTGACAAGTATCCTGCGCTAACAGCGTTTGTTGATCCTGCGCCGATTCTGCGCGATCTTCGCGTGCATCAACATGATGCGCGCCTGCTGCGTGGCCGTGACGTCGTTGCCCGACGCGAGCCCGATGTGCATCTCCCAATTCGACAGCGGCCGCGGCAACTACAAGTCGATGCCGATCTTCCCCAAGTGCGTTGATCTGTATCCACATGACGTGTGCGTTTCTCGTGTGGCGACTAACCTTTTGTGCTTTTTGCGTGTGATGCAGGGCTTTTGTCCGCGCCTGGAAGGTGCTCACCCGCCCATCTCAGCACATCACCTGCGGAGACATGATCTTCAGTGGCCACGCTGTCTTCCTCATGCTCTGCTCGATGATCGTCCACACGGTACGTTCCCATTCCGTGTAATGTATTGTGTATCTTTCTGCAGAGAAACTCATGACATGCGATTTCTAGTACTGTGTGCGTGCGGAACTGAACACGCCGTTCACGCGCCGCTACTCGTACGTGTTGTGGATGGTGCGATACTGCGTGTACGCGGCGTCGGCCTGCGGCGTCTTCGCCATCGTCGGCACGCGACTCCACTACACGCTGGACGTGCTGATCGCCATCTACATCTCGGCGCAAGTCTGGTTCACGTACCACTGGCTTGCCGCTCACCCTCGACAGAGCTTCCGCATCCTGAGCTGGCTCGAGCACGCGGAGGTCCACGTCGTCGACATGGACGCGTACCGCAAGGCGCGTCGCTCGGGCAGCCTTGAACAGTTAGAGAAGAAGTTTAGCACCGAGCTGATCGCAGTCCCACCTGGAGAATACGAGGCCGCATTGGCAGAGGCTGAGGCGAGCAAGAAGAAAGACAACTAGTCCTTCCACCGTTGAATAGCTAGCATCGCATTAGAGTTTTGTCTTCTCACTGCGTCTTTTTCGTCATCGTCTCGGCGGATTCGTCTTGGGCCTCCGACTTGGCAATAGCTTCTGCGATCTTGGGTTTGATTTGCTCCTCGACCATGGGCCACTCGCTGTTCACGACCGCAAACACCACCGTGTCGCGGTTACACTCTTTCACGACGCGGTGCTTCCGCATCACGCCTTCAAACGTGAAGCCGAGCGAATGGGCGGCACGACGAGCTCGAACGTTGTGGCCGTCGCAGCGCCATTCGACGCGTCGGTACTTGAGGCTAAAGAGGTGCTGCAGCAGGAGCAGTACGGTCTCGGTGGCCGCGCCCGAGCTCTGGAACGCTGGACACAGCCACAAGTCGCCGATCTCGACTCGCAGGTTCTGTGGCGAGTGGTTGCACAGCGAGACCATGCCGATCAGCAGCGATGACTTCGAGTCCATCTGCAGTACAAACACGCGAATGAGCAAAACATGCGTATCGCCGTTCTCGAGGCGGGCCGCGCAGTCTCACAATCACGAAGTGGCGGTTGTCGGACAGCTCCGCACAGTGCACAGCGGCAAACTCCGTCTGCTGGGCGAACGGGCCGTGGTCCAAGTGGCGCCAGATCATCTCGTCGGCGTCGAACTTGAGGTCGCGGTAGATGCCGCTCCTGGCACAGAGAGTGGCAGAGGCAGTCAGTGGTGACCTTGCATCGTCTCCCTTCATTCAATGCGTTGCCTTACTTTGGGTCGCCGCATGAGATCGAGTGAAGCGCCGCCACATCCGTGGATGCATCAAAGTCGCGTAGCGTGGTGAGTCCTCCGCGCAGAGTCTTGCCCAGTGTTGCGGGCTTGCTCGGCATGGAGCTGGCGAGCGCGAGGAGCTCCTCGTAGAGCTGCGGCTTCAGCTCACCGAGCGTCGCGGGCATACCCATGGCCTCCTGCTTCATGCGATCGAACGAACCGCCGTGGTGGAGCAGGAAATAGACCATGAGGATGGTGCCCACGAACACCGTCCCGCCGGCGGCGATGCCTATGAGCACGACGGTCGACAGCATTTTCGTCCGCTGGAAATGATCGCGATCTGCATTTCTCTAGAACTAACATTTCTACCAATCCAAACCGATTTGATGGCGTATTTATAACCAATTGGCATTCTCCAGAATGATGGCTGCCTCTTATCACTCTTGGCGCTCGCGGCACCGTCACGCCACATCCGCAATTGCGCCGTCGACACCGCGATGAACTCTGTGGGCTCGCCGTCGCAGTCCAAGCGCCCGCCAGAGAAAGGGTCCTTCCCGCTCGACCACTACGGCGAGTGCAAACCCAAGATGAAGGTGAGGAGAAGGCAGGAGCAGCAGCGATGAGGGGCGGATAGAGACGAGAGCCACTCACGATGGGGAATGCGCAGGAATTCCTCGACTGTCTGCGCGACAACAAGGGCAGCCACATCGAGTGCAAGCACCTCTCCAAGGCGTATTTGGAGTGCCGCATGGACAAGTGGGTTTTGGTTGTTACATGTGGTGGTGGCGCGGCCGCTGACGAACGACCGGTGCGTAGGGGACTCATGCAGGAGGAGGAGCTCAACAACCTCGGCTTCCACGACAAGGGTATGCAGAAGTACGACACCTCGCGGACTTACGAAGGCCGGAAAGAGGGTGCGTCGCCTAGAAATTGTGCCTGTTTTACACAACGGATCTGACGCTTGCGTGTGGACTGTTGCAGGCGAAGGCTTCGTCGCTGGACTCGGCGTCAAGGGCCCGCGGTACAAGGACTGAGGAGAAAGACAAGTCGTTTTGCCAACAGAATCCCGTGTCGCTCTGTTCGATTGCTATTCCAATACGTGCGCGTAGTTCCATTGACCTCTATTCACCAAAACTCAGCAGCTCAGCTGCTGCCGTCTCTATCGCCGAGGCCCAGAATATTGCTGAGGGTTGGCGTCTCCAAAACTGAGCTGCGTCTCCAGCTCCATGATCCGCATCTTCAATCGGCCGATTTCGCTCGCTGCTGTCTTGGCGTTTGACGTGAGTTGCTGCTCTAGCACTTGGACACGCACTGCCAGCAGCGGCGAATCGTCGTCGGCCGACGGCAGCGTTCCCTCCGACGCGTCTACGCGTGGAGGAGGCTCATGGCTGCGCTGCTGCAGAGTCACCGCCGTCTCAAGTTTCCGAATCACCTTCTCCTGCATTCGGACTGTACGCTACACTCACAGGCAAAGCGCCTCCGTCAAACCCGCATCCTTCCACCACGTGGCTCAGCCTCCACTGACCTGCAGCTCATTGATTTGCGCCTTCTCCTTCTGGAGTCTCTGCACGAGTGCGGCCTGCACGACGTGTGCCTGCTCCAGCTCCGCATATTTTCTCTGTGATACCGACGAATACCCGTGAGATCCTATCCCCATATCTCTCCACCATTCCCCCACTCGTGGCCACACCTCGAGATGTTCGAACGCCCTGGCTGCTCGCCTCGCATCCTCGAGCTCCACCAGCGTGGCCTGGTGCTTCTGCTCCATCTCCTTGTACTTGAAGATGAGCTTGTTCATGCGCTGCGTGCCTTGGTTATCTAACCGCAGACCGCTCAGACCGCCTGTCGTTTCCAGTAATTCGCGTGTCTGGTCGGCGTCGCGCTGCTCCATCGCGTGCAGTCGGCTCTGCACTTGCGCGACGAGCTCGTCTCGCGCGCGCACTTCTTTCTAGGCGGCAATGTCCGGTGACTTGGCCTTCGATGTACAGAGTATGCAAGTTGAAGGACCGAAATCACTCACCATCGCTGTCATCAACTCGAGTCCGCACTTCTGGAGCGCCGCCGTTCGCGCGTCCACGTCTTGCTGAAGCTGCACCATGAACAATACGTCACGATCGACGCGACGAGCTCAACACAAACATGGACGTCAGCAGCGCACCTTGTGGATCGTGGCTTGCTTGGCCATCACCTCCTGCTGAAGCAGGCGAACATGCTGGTTCAGCAATTGCTCCGGTGCGTAGACGCCAATACCTGCTGGGTCACCAATGGGATGGCAACCATGCGTGGAGTCGCCCCCGCCAGTGCCGCCACTTGCGCTTGCCGCCAAGTAGCTTGCGAGTAGAGAGCTGAGCCCGCCCTCGTCACAGAACGACGACACCGGATACCGGTTCAGTCCGCGGCACAGCGCGCCCGTCCACTCGAGCGCCTGCAGCTCCACGCGCCGGCGGTGGCGGCGGTTGGTTGTGATGACTCGACGCGTCACACTTGAGCTCTGGAAGTGCAACCAGGAGGTCGCATCCCAGCGACGCACCGCGATGATCAGCTGCACCGCCGAAGCGTCAGCCGACGTGCTTCCGTCCACCACGAGTGGACACTCCACTGTCGTGACAGATCCGTCGAGAGGTACAGCACGTATCCTCACAATTGCGTCGGCGACACGCTTGAGCTGTGGAAGCTCGCCCGATCCAGAGTTGGGTGCGGCCGTGAACGCGTAGGCCGTCATGTCGCCGAATGCTGAGCCAGACTGAGCTTCAGTGGGACCACCACGATGCATGGAACTACCACTGAACACAACAGGGAACTGCCATTGCAGCCTCTGCTTGCCTCCGTCTCCTGGCTTTGCTCGCGCCAGCGGCGAGATCCACACACAGCACGATGGACGCGAAGGCGTGTCGGGCGTGGGGTGGAGTCGAAAGACCGTGAAGAGATCTCTCAACGACTTGATCTCGGCCGGAAGCGGAGACACCGCGAGGGCAATGCAGGCCTCACGCGGAGAGTAGGGAGTCGTTGATGGCAAGAGATTGTCGCAGTCTCCGATGCCCTGGATCAGGACTTCAACGACCTCCTCAGCGGCGTCCGCGCCGTTCGTCTCAGCGAGGGAAAGGAAGACGCAAGGCGTCGGCGTGGGCGTCGCTGCAGCTTTGGGTGGGGAAGTGGGTGTCGGACTAGATGACGTATTGCACAGCTCAATCGCGAGGTGCTGCGGGCGGCGGTGGGTCTCGAGCGAGAGCAGAGGGAGCTCGACACAGGCGAGACACGAGTCCTCCTGTTGGCTCGGGTCGCGCCGCACGACGTCCACTCTGAGCACCCACTTTGCTGCGTCTGCCTGCTGTCTCCACTCAATCGGCATGGCCACAAGCAGCAGCTCGTTCCACTTGGGGTGCGCAGTCCTCTCCACCACGCGCGTCGTCGCGAACGGAGAGCTCCTGAGTTCATAGCAGTGGGCGGCGTCTTCGTCCTGACGCGAGTGCGTCTCCGACGGCGCGTGGCCCGCTCCACTATGCTGCACGGGCCTTCGCTGGGTCGTGCTCAAGGCGACGTACGTGCTTGGCTTGACGTCAGTATCACTGGCGTCTTCCCCAGCGCCACCACCTTCATCTGCTGCGGTGTTGTCCTGCGTGAGCTCGTCGAGATGCTCGCCCCAGTGCACCTGCACGAGCAGCAGCCGCGTGGCGCGCGCGCCCGACGCCGTGAACGGCCGCTGCAGCTGGAGACGCGCGGGCGACGCGCACGCCGCCGGCGGCAGCGCGAGCGGCGCGGCAGCAGGCGGCGCCGACGCCATGCCATGCCAGTCCGCAGTGGGCGGCGTGAAACGGCGCGACGGGTAGTTAACCAACGCCACTAAGTAAACGATCTTGAAGCGTCGTCCCTGTGAAGATGTAAAGATCCACACCACACAACTGACCTCCACCACTGATGGCCGCGCCACCACCGCGCGACGGCGTCGCATATCTGTCCATCGGCGTGCCCATCGCGAGCCCCGTCGTGTCGCCGCGCGAGTCGTCGCGCGAGAGCGACTACTTCTACACGCTCGTGTTCCCCAACACCAAGGCCCACGAGGACGACGACGATGACAACAACGACGCCGAGATCACCGGCGCGCGAGACCGCATCAGCTACGCGGACGCGCTCGCGACGCTACGCGCGGTCACCGCCGGCGGCAAAGAGCGGGAGAAGCAGGTCGTGGACGAGTTCCGCGGCGCGTGGATGGCCAAGTTCCGCACGCCGGCGCCGGCGCCGCGCGACTCGATCCCGCTCGTCTACTTCCAGGAGCTCGTGCGAGAGCTCATCGTCCAGCGGTTCGACGCGATCCCCGAGCTCTTCCTCAAGACCTCTCTGTCGCAGGACCAGCGGTCGCTGCTCATCAGCTTCCGTCCGTCCAAGGCGCTGCTCTGCGCGACCGCGGACCGACTGCAGATGAAGGTCGCCGTCATGGCCGAGGTCGACCCTGGAGAGGCGTACTGGGCCGCCGACCCCACGCGCGCGGCCAACGAGGCGTACCAGTGGAGTCGGGCGGACGCCCAGGAAGAGCTCTACCGCATGTTCCTCGCGGGCAAGATCTCCACAGAGGAGGCGCAGCTCTACGACGACGAGGACGCGGCCATGTGGTCGCGGCGCATCCACGCGCTGCGCCGCTTCTTCGATCCGGACGTCGCCACGGCGATCAGCGCCGCCGCCATGCAGCAGGAGACGACGGCCGCCTACGTATCCTTCAAGAACCGGCCGTCGCTGCGCTACCTGTACCGCCAGATCGACGGCGCGCGCGACGACGCGACGCCGTTCCGCGTCGTCGACAAGATTCGGCTCACCAAGGCCATCGTCGACGCCGAGTTCGACTGCGACGCGCTCGTGGAAACGCGGCTGCTCGCGCACCACTTGTGCACGCACACGCACCACACGGACGCCGTGGACACGTCGATCGACGTGCTGCGCGCGCAGTGGGGCGCGCTCGCGGGCCCCGCGCGGCTCGCGCAGCTGCTCTACGCGCAGCCCGTCGCGCACATCCGCAACTACTTTGGCGAGGAGCTCGCGCTGTGTGAGTCCGTCGCTTTGTGCTCTCTCTCTCTCTCTCTCTCTCTCTCTCTCTCTGGCTGCTAGACTCACTCAGCTCACTGTGTCTGGTGTCGGCTCTCCAGACTGCGCGTACACGTCGTTCTACGCGCAATCGCTGCAGCTCCTCTGCGTGGCGGCCGTCGCCGCGTGGCTGCTCCACTCTTCCTCCTCCTTCAGCGGCGTCGCGTCCGACGGGTTCTACATCGCCTTTGCCGTCGTCAACACGGCGTCCACGCAGGTGTTCGTGCGCAAGTGGGACATCCGCGAGCGCGAGCACGCGGCGCAGTGGGGCGTCGCGGCGCTTCGTGACGAGCAAGTGGCGCGCCCGCAGTTCCGCGGCGAGCTCGCCGTGAGCCCCATCACGCACCGCGTCGAGACGTTCTACTCGCCGCAGCGCCGCCAGCTGCGGCAGCTCGCGTCGGCCGCGCTGCTGCTGGGCGTCGACGGCGGCCTGCTCGTCGCGGACTTTGCGGTGCTCACGTCGTCGGCCTATGGCGACGCGGTCGCTGCGTCGAGCGTGCTCGTGCTCCACGTGGGCGTCGCCGCCGTCGCGAAGCTGCTCACCGCGCCCTTCGCGGCGCTCGCCAAGTCGCTGACCGAGTGGGAGAACTACAAGACGCAGCAGGACCACGACTTCCACCTCACCATCAAGTGTACGACACCCAGCGTCTCTCTCTCTCTCTCTCTCTGTCTGTCTGAACTGACGTGGCTCGATCTGTGTGCAGTCGCGGTCTTGCAGACCGTCAACCTCTTTGGCGTGCTGTGGCTCCAGACCTTTGCGCTCCCGTTCGTGCTCGCCGACCAGCCGACGCAGACGCCGGCCGACTGCCAGCAACGCGCCGCGCATTTGCTCATGACGCTGCTCGCGGTCGACCTCGCCGTTTCTCTCTGGGACCTGCGCGCGGCCGTGGCCAGCGGCATGGTGGCCTGCGTGGTCCAAAGAAGCCGATGGCTGCGTCCAGCCAATGCCGCGAGCGACTCGGGTGACCGCGCGCGCCTGCTCGGCGCCGAGTCGCCGCCTCCGACGCCGCCGTCCTCTCCGCTGGACGACGAACTCGCGCTGGAGCCGTACGAGGGCGTGATGTTCGACTACGCGCAGGTGATCATGCCGTTTGGCTTCGTGTCGTGGTTCGCCGCGCTGGCGCCGCTCGCGACGCTGCTCGCGGCGGGCGTCGCCGTGCTCCAGATCCGCGTCGACGCGTTCAAGCTCTGCGCGCTCACGCAGCGGCCGTTCCCCGCGCAGAAGAACTCGGTCGGCAGCTGGGCTGCTTACCTGCGCTTCCTCGCGGTCGGCGCGTGGCTCCACAACGCCATGCTCACCACGCTCTTCCTCTCGTCCGCGTCGCCCGCGGCGTTCCACGACCTCACCGCCTTTGTCTCGCTGCAGGACACGACCGCTGGGAGCGCCGCCGAGAGCGAGGGGCTCGCGACAGAGTTGCGGCTGCTCGTCGTGTTCGCGGGCTTTTGCTGCGTCGCGTCCGTCGCGAGCGTCCACGACCAGCGCGACCGCGCGCGGCTCAAGCGGCTCCGCTGGCGATGCCTGCGGCAGCAGTTCCTCGAGAACAAGTACGTGAACAACCTCGACCGCCTGTCCGACTCGATCCGCGACGCGCTGCCGAGCGGCCGCGTCTTCCTCAACGGCGTGCACCTCTACGTCGTCACGGGCAACAAGGCGGAGGAGGACGCCGCCGAGGAGATCCTCGACGAGCTCGTGCAGCTCCAGCTGCGCAGCCTCCAGTTGCAGAAGCAAATCGCGGAGCTGCGCGCGGCCGACGCCGCGGTCGGGACGCTCGTCGTCGAGGTCGGCAGCATCAACATCCTGCCGGTCATGGACGCGCTGACCAAGGCCGTGGACTCGTTCCTGCAGCTGCAGCTCACGAGAGCCGCTGGCGACGCGGCGAGCGGCGGCGCCACGCCCAGTGCGGCCACGGCCAAGCCGGCCAACACGTCCGTGGTCAAGAAGAACCGGTCGCCGCAGTGGACCGAGAGCTTTGAGCTCACGCTGGCGTCGCTCGACGACGCGCTGCTCGTGCGCGTGTACGACTGGGAGCTGCTGGGCAAGAACCGCCGCATCGGCCACGCGACGCTCCACGTCGCGGACGTGGTCGCCACGGCGCCGCCGCTGCAGCTCACGGCGCGCGGGTCCATCTTCGCGCCGGGCGGCGGGCTGCTGCTGCTCGGAGGCGACGTGACCAGCGAGGCGTCGCCCGTGGCCGCGGCGTCGCCGCGCGTGCGCATGGCGACGTTCGACGTGCCGATCGAGATGCCCGAGCTGCTCGTGCGCACGATGCACGCGGACCTGATCAAGCACGGGCACCCGAAGCTGTCGCTGCGCTGCGGCGTGCGGCTCGACGCGCTCGGGCGGCTGCTGCTGCACCAGAGCAAGCTGCAGACCAAGATCCGGCACCTCAACGACCGGGAGAAGCAGTTTTTCCAGTGGAAGTGATAGGGACGGAGGGAGGGGCGTGTGGGTATTGATTGCGTGGGGAGAATAAGTTAAGAAATGCGGTCGTGACGAACTACATGCTGCTGCGACTGCTGCTATTCTACGTGGAGGCGGCGCAACAAGCACGGACGGAACGGACGGAACGGACGGAACGGACGGACGGGATGGACGGGATGGACGGAACGGAACGGAATGGAACGCGACGGAACGGATACTCTAGCGGACACGGAGGGTGGAGGGAGGAGAGATCACTCGCGCACCCAGTGGGACGTCGGCGACAGCGTCGAGCGCTGCGAGCCGCGCGAGTCGACGTGCTGGTGGGTCGTCTCGACGTGGTGGCGGTGCGGGTGGTGGTGGTGGGGGTGGTGGCGCTGCGGGTGGTGGTCGCGCGGGTCGAGCTCGACGCGGTCGATGCTCGCGATGCGGCTCGCTGGCAGCGCGAACTTGGACATGCCGAGCACGGGCGCAGTAGCGAGATCCGACTCGCGGTCGTCGGTCATGAAGTGCGAGAGCGTCGTGTCGGCGCCGCGCGGCGGCAGGCGGCGCGGCGCCATCGCGGTCGGCGGCGGTTTGCGCGAGGCCTCGTGTGCGTGGGCGTGGGCGTGGGCGTGGGCGTGGGCGTGGGCGTCCTGGGCGTCCTGGGCGTCCTGGGCGTG